>JAZHYW010043152.1:0-24563 GCA_037355805.1 Ixodes ricinus
CACCACCATACGCTGTTCTCCGTTCCTTCAACAACTTATAGCAGCAAATTCAAATTGTTTAGGTTCAACGAAAAATTAATAATCACACTTCTTTTCAGCGCTTGCTGTTGAGCACGTTAAATAATGCATTTCGGCTTTAGCAATTAGTTTTCATTTTTGCACTGATCAATGCCTGTTAGATGAACGGAATTACCATTATATTTTTTTCTCGTTCCTTAACCGGAACTGGTACAGTGTAAAACAACAAATGGTACTGCCCCAATATAAAATAATTATAGTAATGTGTATTCGTTAATATATTACATTTTTAATTTTTTTCCTTGTTACTTTAGTAGCGTGTCTCTTTATTAAATATAAATATAAAGCATATCTTAGTTAATCATAACAGCACGGGTCGTTTGGTCTGCTTTATTCTGCAGTGTGTTTGTCCTTTTTGCGCGTTTAATCACCATCTTAAACATCATGTTGCTTTATTGTTTAGCTGTGCTGGTCACGTACAGTGTCACCAGAGAAGAGTGGTGTATTAAAAATACCAGATATTGAGACAAAGGAGATACATATCGAACTTATCTTATTTTCACCGTCAACAATAAAACCAACTTATTTTATTTTTCCGGGATTGGGAGTCTAGGTGAAAGAGCAGATTATCAAGGTGGCAGGCCTTGGGAACATCCACATGTGGCTATAGCCAGATGCAGCGGAGACGATGACGAGTGCGGGAGACCTCAGATACATTCAATTCCGCTCGAGATACATGGCTGGTCGTCGTTTCTCCTGCAACCTCACTATTGGTGACCGGGAAACTATAGATATTGCAGACATGTTTTGACATAAAGAATATGTTTATAGAAATGTATTGGTTTTTTAAACATATAAAGAATTCTTACCTACTTAGGTGAAATCCTTAAAAAACGCTAGGGCGCGAAAGTTACGCACAGGGATCGAGAACGAACACACACACGAATTGTTGTTAAACATGTAGCCGTTCGGCATCCCGTTTCTTTCTAACCTTGGAGTTTAGAAGAGCCTCTAGCGGATTACATCTCATTCTCCAGAGATCACTGAAACCTCGAATTAAAAAAGATGAATTTATATATTGACAATATGTTGTTTTTTTTTATTTTAAATCTTAAATAAGAATGATATTAAATATTTTTTTCAATAAAAGCAAAAGACGGGCACCGAAACAAACATTCAGTCTTTGTGTTCATAAGAACTGGAGGAAATAGTCAAAAATAAAGAAACGATGTGGACCATGTGAGCGTGCGCGCATGGCATTTTTTTCTTCAAGGTTCAAAATGCCTTGGGCCCAAGTTTAAAAGCGAATTCAATTTTCCACGCAGCCGCGAAGAACCTCTACTTCGAACTAAAGCACAACAAATGTAAAAAAAGCATGACCCTCTTAAAAAGAAGATACGAAGCTCTCGTGCCGAAGTGACCGACTCTCGAGGTTCCAGGTCCTCTGAAAGTCATTGTTTTAGTCCTAAATGTACTGCTTGGTAAACACATTTTTATTCTACGTTCCGAGCGATCTCAAATTTATGTCGCAAGACTCTTAAATTGAACAGTGGAGAAAGTGTGTGGCACATTTCAACCTGATGTATGCTGTCCTCTCTGAACGCTCGCTCAATTGAATTTCGCTAGAATAAACTTGTTGAGGCCCAGTGAACACGAGTAAGCGGCGCGGTAGGGGCGGATGTTTTTATTCAATTAAGGAAACTTGAGCCCTGTTTTAGACATCAGCGGGCACCTTAATAAAAATAATGTGTTTCATCTTACTTCTCAAATATTCCCGTTCTCGTTTCGTAAAAGTATAAAAAAACTAACGTTTCATTCTAAACGCCTTAGTGTAAACAAAAGTACTTGCTTTCGGCGTGCATGCGATGTAAACAAGACTACTTTCTTTCGGCATGCATGCGAGTGAAGGGGTACTAGAGTGGATTCTGGGATCCTTTTTTTTCTATATCGCAAAACTCAATCCATATGCTCTAAGCATTATAAGAAACCCAAAACTAAAACCATGTGTGGCTTTTTTTACTAGTAAAAGGGGGACCGAACGTCACGGTACGCCCGCATTTAAAAGTTTTCAAAATTCAAAATTAAAATTATAAAGTCAATTTTAGGAGCATATAATTGGATAATTATCAGAAAAGAATAGCTACTATGTAAGAGGTTTCGTTCTTTTGGTTTGCCAATAGAATTTCATTGGCGTGCTTGACGGAATTTATATATCAGAGCACCAGTGTCAGACGGTGAACCTTTAGAGGCAGGAGCGTAAAAGAGCTTGTCATTGTTAACACTTATGATTTCTCACATTTTGAATGCTTAATTCACGGCTAGCTCAGCTCCCAAGTACTGTGACAGGCTTCATAAAGCAATTCTTGCCCGTCTTTCTGTGAGCAATGCTCGAACCATGCCGCAGTGTTCTCCTGCTATCCCCCAGTCATGTTTAAACTTTACAGATGTCATGACAGATCTTGTTCTCCCATCTATTCCTAAGGGTGTTATAGAGCCCTTTTGTTAATTTGAGGAAGATCTAATAAAGCAAGCGGCAGAGGCGATCATCATTTATATTCGCTGTTGCTTTTGTGTGCATAACAACAAAACAATTTTTAGTGTCTGTAGGTATGCAATGATGTAAAAAAAGAGCTGGGGGAATCCTTGGAAAGTAAATAAAAGTGCCAAATTCACATACATTGGCATGATGCAGGTTAAACGGCAATTTAGAAATAAAATTCAGAATAAGTAGAGCAAACATTGAAGTGATAGATTTAAGCATTTATAGACATATGCCTAAACTTACGTGCCCTGATTTATTATATTCAATAAGGACTAATGTTCTTTACATGTTGGGATAGATCACCTCTGTCACCGTATTATATGGTCAACCTGGAGGTGCACCGCAGTTATTGGCAATTTCCATGAGGTGTTTTCGAACCTACTTTCACGGCTTTCCGTTTAGACCGCCAGATGCTGTGAATATTTGCTTAGCTAATGTAAACTGTCGAACGAACCCACCCTGACAGTTTTGTGTCCTAGCCACGAGGTGCCGTTGATTTCACAAGTCGCCATTACTCCATTCATCCCTACGCTGACTGGGCCGTAGAAGCTGCATGGTAGTCGGTCCACTCAACTCAGTTTTAAACCACATGATCAACCCCATCACCCCCTGCAGACTCACGTGCAGAGGGTGAAGTCAAGCAATCAGAGACAGGCCTTTGATTGGTTCGGCGAAAGGCACCCAGTTTAGCGTAAACGTAGTGTAGCCCAGAGCAGGCTAGCTGTGCCGATTTCGAAACAAAGTTGTCATTTAGAAGGTGGTCAGATTTAAGGTGGCAAACATTTTGGCTGACCTATTTTGGTTTGATAGACCAATAAGATCCTTGCTAATTGTTCTTTGTTGCACCTCAGTGAGTACTATATTCCAACAAATTAACATGTGATTGTGATGTGTTTTTTCTAGGGCTACAGTGAAAACCGATTATATTGAATCGTATTGAACCCGGTTAATTTGCACTATACCTTGTATCGAACTATTTGTGAACATACTAGTAGCCGCAATAAAAAAGTGAAAGACGTTTACAACACCCTGTAACGCCGAATTAGAGTGCAGCTCTTGAGGAGGAGGAGGGAAGGGTACTGAGGGAAGGGTATACCCCTCCTTGCTCCTCCTCACCTCCTCATCCTCCCTGCCACTCTTCCTTCCCGCTCTTCCTCCTCCTTCTCCCCCTCGTCCTCCTGCTCCCTCCTCCTCCTCCTCCTGCCCATACGTCCCCCCCCTCCTCCCCCTCTCATCCTCCTCCCTCCTTCTCCTCCCCTCTTCCCCTCCCCCTCCCCGTCTCTTCCCCTTCGCCTTTTCCTCCTCTTTCTCCACCTCCCTCCTCCTCTACTCCCATTTTCCCATGATGCACCGCGCAAGGAGGAGGAGGGGAGCGGACTCCCAGCGCGGTGCATCATAGGAAATGTTCCATAATGCACCGCGCGAGACCCTCGTGACGTCACAAGGGTCCCGCGCGGTGCATTATGGGACATTTCCCACAATGCACCGCGCGGTTACGCCGACGCCGACGGCGACGCCGCTCAAGCCGGAAACGGGCGCCTAAGAGCTGCGCTCTTAGATGCATAGTGAAAAATGTGGTTACATTGAACGAAAATTGCAGAGCCTTATAGATCGAACTGCTCTGCAAGCTGGCTTTCCCCGACGCGGGCTCGTTAGGGGAAAGCCAGCTTGCTAAGAAAGCTGGCTTTTTTTTTTTTTGGCCAACCGCTTTATTTGTTTGGAGGGAAAAAAAGAGTCTTTTGCGTAGGAAGCAGGGAGAGGATGAGCCGGTGAGACCTTGAAAAACGAACAAGCAGCCTCTGAGTAGCCGCTTGGAGTGTCCCTCATGACCTACAGACGCTCCTTTGAGAGTAAATGTTTCTAAATGTGGCGTGCTTGTTCGTTGTCAAATTCATTAATTTTTTTATATAGAATTACTCGCTAGATTGAGCTGGTTGACGGGTTTTTCCGAGTTTGACATAAACGGGTTTGACTTAACAGCAATGCATATAAATAATTTCCATGTTTTTTTATTTTTTTTTTTACTTTCAGATGCCTTCGACATGTACATCGGGCAAGAACCCTTGGATGTGCCACCTAGGCAACGGAAGGGTCCCATGAACAAGTATATCACGGAGCAACTTCAAGATATCAACAGGAAGCTTCAGTTTTAAGCTACTTCTCCGAACTGGCTCAGTTTTCCTGTTGAAGTGATGACGGTGCTGGGTTATTTGGTTTTGTCATGTGTGTAATATATCTGTTTCGTCAACTGTACCTGCTTTCGAGTCCTTGTTTTAGTTCTTTTGCATGCTCTTTCCAGGAAGAGTGTCAGGATTTAATTTTAATGGAGAGCCTCGGAATGTGCAAGGCAGACCGGGGGCTGCCAGCTCACCTTCTTCTGAGCAGGAATTGTACGGGTGAACCTGCATAATGGGCTGACCCGCATTACGGGTCGACCTGCATAACAGGTCGACCTGTATCTTGCCGGGTGCTCCTGTTCGTGACCCGTTGACATATAGGACTACCTTTTTGCATACGGGCCCCGTATGTGCATTACATCGTATGACCCAAACAGGTCAACCCGTATGAAAATTAGATGGGTTTTTTCAGTAGCAATGAAACAAAGTAAGCATATTTCCTCTTTTACATTTATTTTTTAGAAATTTAAGTATATTTTCTCCTTGGTACGAGCTCATAGTGCAAGCAATCCACCGAAGTTTTTTGCACAAAACAAATGCCGCACCCTTGCTGTTCGTGAGGAATTTCGGCTTCATGAACTATACGGCATGTACAGGTGACACAACAGGAGCCATCAGACCCTTTTATGAATGATACTTGTTGCAGAACTGGACTTACGCCAGATCTTTAATAATTAATCGTGCCCCCTCAAAATATTTAGTGCTTTTCACCGCGAAACCAAACAACGAGTTTCCGCTCAAACGTGGCGCTAGCAGTCTGGAGAAATCGTGATAATTAAAAAAAAACGTATTGTATTCGAACGTTATAAGTAGGGCTCCGTGTTTTCGGACTTTATTTTTTGTGAAATTCGGAGGGTGTTTTTCGGAGTTTATTTTTTAGCGAAAATTTTGTGTTTACCGTAGTTTATTTTTCGTAAATCCCAAATTCTTCGTAATTCGGATATTAATTTCGCAGTGTTTCCTATAAAAAATAATAAATAATAACCGGGTGCGAACGTATGCCAGATAAAAATAAAACGCGCTTGTATCAATTAAGATTTCTTCAGTTGAATTTGGCGTTGGTGTCATTGGCAATAGTAATTTGTCCCACGACAAAAGTCGCACACAAGTGTGGCTTCGATAAACGTCGATACCTTAAAATCAATAAACTGCCGGAGATAGCCGCAAGGAAGCTCGTAGTCATCCCATCAATCTATCCCGCGGCCGCGCGAGGTGGAGTGGTTAAGGGTGTAATAGAGAAGTTTCAACTGCCCCTCTTCACTATTTTATACAATCTCTATGGTCCATAGCTTTCACTGTTACCCCCAGAAACATACCCTCTCTTTTCTCTAAATCCCAAATCCAATGGCCCAAACTGGAAACCAAAAGAGTGGCTTTTGTCGTGACATGAATTCCCGAATGGTGCGATGACCTGTTTCCCTGAACCAACCTTGAAGAGACAAGCCGTAAGACCCCTTTGAAAACGGTCCGAGGCTTGAAAGATAATTATGCTGTGATTTTCCAAGGACCCTTAATCCTGCGCTGTCCAAATTGTAAAAAAAAAAAACTAACTTTTTTTGTTGGGAGGAGGGGGGGGGGGCATGGGCACATAACAATTCGGAGTTTATCGGATAAATCCGAATTGACAAAAATTTTACCGGCGGATGTTTTTCGGAGTTTTTCGGATTTATCCGAAAACACGGAGCCCTAGTTATAAGTGACTTCCTGAAAGTTTCAGTGTGAAAGTAAGTCCCGTCTCTCAAGCTCATGCCATTGATTTCTATATATTTCTGGACAGCAATTCAAGCATATATATTTTTCTGAAAGTCACTACAAACATTTGACTCAAATAAAGACAAGCTACGAAAGTGTCTTAGTTGTTAAGTACTGCTTGTGCTAAATGTGGTTGAACATGAGCGTTCGGGAATGCCGTTTATTTTTACAGTAAACAAGCCCAACAATTTTGCGAGACACCTTGTACAAAACGGTGAGTTTTTGGACATATGTGAAAAGTTTACATGTGCTGATATTGTTTCCAACAAAACAAAAACTGCTGTTTTTGAACATGAAGGCACACTTCCCGAAGCCGGCAGCAAACTACACGTCTGTCGTCATTGTGGTGTACGGAATACATGCATGTTATCCTTATTTCCACATGTCCCGTACTAACGAATTAATGTATATGTTCGTTGGGAACGCGACAGAAGAGCACACGACAAAACAGCACGCGACAAAACAGCACGGTCAAAACAGCACGCGTCAAAAGAGCACAGCGTCAAAACAGCACGGCGACAAAACAGCACGCGTCAAAATAGCACGTGACAAAACAGCACAGCGTCAAAACGGCACAGCGACAGAAGAGCACGGGCCAAAACAGCACGGCGTCAAAACAGCATGTATGAAGCAACTTCGAGCGCGTTCTTCACCTCCCTCTGCGCGAATAACATCGAACCTCCTTGACCTTTTCATTTATTGTCGCTAGGTTATAAAGGAATTTATTGCCCATTTCAGAGCTTACCAAACTCCGCAACCCGAAACCCCCAAATTAAAAAATATTGCGTCTCGACCCCCCTCGGGCTTTTCACGAGGCTACAAGAGTCAGTTACAATGAGGAGTACTAGTAGCAGTCTACATAATAAAATGTATGCTGATAATGACTAAACTTAAATCCATAAAAAAATTGATAGCAGCAATTGTTTCGCGACCCCCACTGGATCTGTCGGGCCCACAGTTTGGAAGGCACGGCAGTTGGTAGTGGACCACGATTTTTATCACTACAGGAGCTACCGATCGGCATCCAGCGTAAAGCATTCCCGTAAGGTGACAGGCGGAAAGCTTCAAACAAACGAATGCAATTGTTTGAACCTCCTTCAGCGAAGCTTTTGTTGGTACGTTTGCCAGATTTGTACGTGCCGTTTATAGTCAGCAGAAAAAGAAAAGGTCAGTATTAATTGAAAAAGGTCAGTATTTTCGAGGGCGTTTGGAGGGGTGGGGGGGATGTGACTCATTACTGACAATATGACCTCTTCCTTTCACAGTTTTCAGCTTGTCTCCGAGGTCGGTTTAAGTTTCAACAAAAGCTCCGGGGGTGCAGGGTTCTTCAGGATGAAATCTGGGTTTTTAACGTGATAGGGATTTGTGTGCCTAATTCTTTGTTCAAAGAAGAAAATCTAATCGTGAACTGCACAATGCAAATCAAGAGCGTCCGTAAATGCCGCACATTTTTAACAACTCTAGCTTCCGTCTACTAGAGGAGGGCATAAATACGATTGTTTTATTGCCGTTACTGTGGTCGGCGCGAATTTACCACCTCTCGCAGTCGTGAAAACGGGGCAAAATTGCTCCAAATACAATGCTTGCAAATTAAAAAAAAAACGCTTTTAAATATTACATTATTGTTAGTATACTGATTTTCGTCAATAAACCCCAAAAAACTGAGAAGTTTATGAGTCTATAAATATTTACCGAAATAATTTCTGAAACACAATTGTTTTGGACGCTGTGCTGTCTTGTTGTGCTGTTTTGACGCCGTGCTGTTTTGGCGGATGCTATTCTGTCGCTGTGCCGTTTTGACGCGGTGCTGTTTTGTCGCGTGCTATTTTGACACGTGCTGTTTTGTCGCCGTGCTGTTTTGACGCTGTGCTGTTCTGACGCGTGCTGTTCTGACCGTGCTGTTTTGTCGCGTGCTGTTTTGTCGTGTGCTGTTCTGTCATGGTGCCATGTTCGTTAACTGAGTGATATGAAACATGTCGTAGATACAAGGTTAGCATTGATATGTTCGCTACTTGAATGTGAGTTACGCTCTACCGCGAAAGAACTAAATATCCCAGCTCAGGGGGCACAAGGGCAGGCACGATATTTTAAATCCTGCTTTCTGATCTCATCAGTGGGAGATTATTCACAATACAAAGAGTAGACTCGGCCTTGCGCGCCATGGTCACGTGACGAGTTTGAAATTAACTCGAGAACCAGCGGTTTATTGTATTGAGCAGCAACTCAGTTTCGTCTGATAGGCATGCGCTTGAAATGTATTGCAAAAACCTAACTGACTTCCAGTTTTTATTTTTTAGGTGAGGGGAAAGGGGGAGAGAAGGATTGCGAAGAACAGAACAATGTACTATTTCTCAGGATCTTGTGAACAAAATAATACATTATGTATGACTCACTTTCCTACGTTCCTTTTACAATGAATAATGTGGTTAAAGGAATAATGGCAGGTTACCCTAATGTTTAGGTCATAAAGAAACTTTTATTCTCGTGTCAAACAAGGCTTGTCCCATATCGCACACTTAAATTTATTATATAATATAAGAGGAAGTCGGGGAGAAATGCGGGAAACAAGCTATAATGTAGTAGGAACATTTTGTAGTATAAACGTTTCCCAATAAGTTGGAAGCGTACATAAAAAGCCAAAATACACTTGCTCCAAAGTTGTGTGCTGCACTATCAAACCCGCAGGCCTGAGAGCCGTAAACGATACGTTTCTTGACTCTATCGGAGAAAAAACATTAAAACCACGTAAATCTCCTGTGCCACTCACAAATCTTGATACGTGTAACGTTATTAATACTACATATCTCCGCTAAGTACTTTTTGTATAAATACATATTTGGTCAATCTACTTGTCTTTCCTTGATCCCAGTCACTCATTCCAGCATTATTTTCTACAAGCGCGCAGAAAAATCCTGAATAACAACGAAAATTTTTGAATCCACCTTTTTCAATATAAATGCTTCAGCCTATCAAGAGATATCGGTTAACGAATGAGATCTAGGAAACAACATGCTGGCTGGGTTTGTTTGACCCGTTTGATTGTGGTATTTGGTACATTCGCCGTATTGGCAGGCTTTCGGTGAAGGCATTATTTGGGATAAAAAAAATCCCGTTCTCGCTTGGGGCGGATGACGGAGTCGTCATCAGCCACACCGCGCGGATCTCTCACAGGACCGCAGCTACAACTTCAGTCAAACGTTCCTTCGCCGCGCCACGCTTCCCATCTCGTAACTATCATGTCATGTCATACTGTTAATATAGGACTTCGTAGTCTTCAACCACAAGTTGCAGTACAGGCGCTCTCAGCTAAGGCGAAGCCCCAAGTACTGTTCCTATCGTGCTAGCGACATGTTCACCGTCCTCGCAGCCATTACTTTGCTCTTACGGAGCTCACTCGTCTTTTAACTGATGTAAATAGACCACCATGTAACGTCGGCGATGAGGAAAGACCTGAATGATTAGGCGGTCACGGCACAAAATAAAATTCCTGACTAGACTCCTGGTACGAGTGGGACGTCGTGAAAGGAGCGGCTCTAATTCTACATCATGACAAACAACGTAAAGGAGCATTCAAAGAAGGGCTGTACACTTCCCCCTGTGGCGAAAAAACCTACGGCAAGGTTCGTAATTTACTTGGTTACACCACCCATACAAGTTTTCCCTACGACGACGTCATGCAACGTCTATCACGCCACTTCGAGTCTGGTCCATCAAAATTGCTCGGGAAATGGCGATTTCAAAAACCTGATCAAGAGCCTCACGAAACCATGACAGAATACGGCGATGATCTGCGAGCTCTTGCAAACACATTGCGACCGTCATAAAACAACTGAAACGACCTTCACACCGGCCACGACAACCGCACAAGCGCTGACCGGTTTTGCAACCCTACAATTCGCGAGTGGCTCCGGCAGCGCCTTGCAAGAAGCATCGATGGCACAGATAGCTATTTCTTCAATTCTTTCACTGGAAGTTAGATTACAAGAACGCTTCACAGGTTGCCTTGGAGACGTTTACCGCCAGCTGCGATTACTCTCGGAAAGAGCCGTCATTTTTTTAGAAAGCGTTTAATTTGGTTAAGGAGTAGGAATCGATGTCAACCCATCAACTATAAATAAGAGCCGATGTCGACCAGATCCATCAATATTCCTTCAAACAATGCCAAACGAAACCGTCGGCAAAGTAAAAAAAAAAAACGCTCATGATCGTTGTTACACGTGAAACAATGATGACCATCAACCAGAGGAATGTCGCTATCACAAAAGTATGTCTAACTACTGCAAAAAATAGGTGGCGTTGAGAAGGCTTTTATCTCAAAGAGGAAGCAAGGACAAAGCAAGAAGGCCCATCGGGTGCGTGAGTTGAGTGCAGACCCCAAGTTAGAACTTTACACCCTCCACAAGACGTACGGTGGACCACCAAGCCGACCGCATTTCCTAATTAAGTCCCACCATCGAGGGTAAAACCTTTCAAATTAAAGTGGACTCGGGAGCTGCGTTTTGCAGACTGCTGCCAAAAGGAGCTGTGAAACGGCAGCCCCAAGAGACACAGCTGCGATTCTTGTCAGGTGAAAGACAGCCAGTTATTGGCCAACTTCAGGTAAACGCCCTGCAAACCACTGCCGTAAAAACGCAGGCGGTCAAAGTCACACCGCCTGTCGTAAAGAAAAAGGGAAGCCTCCTCGGCAGAAATTGGTTTGCAGTTTTGGACGTTTATGTCCTCGCAGTGAACACCGTGACCTCCACCTTTTTGGAGAATATCCTGTTTAATTTCAAGATTACTTTAACCAATTGCAGGATGGCCATAAAATATCACCAATCATTACCCCACTGCACCCAGACGCACCACCCAAGTTTCTAAAGCGCAGTTCCATTCTATTCTGTTTGCGGATGAGCTAGATATACATAACACATTATTTAAACAATCACGTAACTTTTTACAACCATGAGAAAGACAGAAAACAAAAGTGTGTGCGGCGCTGGCCGCACTCAGTTTGTAATATGTATTTTAGATTACCTCGCAGCTGTATTGTATTGCATACCGTATTCCCATCACGCTTTCCGGATGTTGACTGTTTCTGTGTATTTTACTGTAGATCACTCGTACGGCGTTCATTATTTTTTTACATATTTCTGCAATTTGAATAGGCAATAAAAATCTACGCAGTAAAAAATCTTTTTCTTTAGTATGTCCATTTTAAATGTGAATTTAATTTTTTTTTGAAGTTCAGGCTTTTTAAGTAAAGTCGAGCTTGGTGTAACGATAGAGAAAGTGCTAGTACGTTTCTCGATGATGTTTAATATTTCTTCCGATTGCAACTGACACGCCCTTTTGTATTTTCGCTCACTATATTTTGCTTCCTAACTCTTCTATGTATATTTTTCCACTGCCGCCGCCACTGCGTCTGTAGGGTGGCCGAGGACCATGTCAAGCTGATTTAGCAGCTTGTAGATGCGGAGCATCTCTTGCTCGGGTCTATGTCCCGCGGCGTCGTAGTCCGCACTCACACTACGCATGCGCAACTCTCCTCCTTCCCTCTCTCCGACAGCTGCGCGTTACTCTCTCCATCTCTCTCTCTACCAGCTGCGTGCACTTCGCGTGCGTTCGCTTCTACTCACACCGCGCGCGCATGCGCAACTCTCCTCCTCTAGTCTCCTCTCCTTCAAGTGTGAATATAGGCAGCGGTAGCGCGCTGCGCGCTTCCCCCGGAGGAGTGAAAGGAGGATAGTTTTGGGCGCGCGGGTCGCAGCGCCACGCCAGGGCTTTCCAGTGGGGTGGGCTTTCCCCGCAACTCTGCGGCTGTCGTCTGCTAGCGTTTCTCGGCCGCTCGCGTCCGCCGCAGCCCAAATCCGGCCGGCCAAAAGAAATCAGTCAAGAAGGGAATAAATTAATTAAGTAAAGAGAAGCTATGCTTGCCAATTCTAAGGAGGATAATTTGGAAATGAAGTAAATATAAGCAGAAGAAAAGTTGTGCTAAATCTAAAAGAAGAGATCTATCGGGGGCTGGTGCGGGGAGAACTGACGCGACGGAAGAAGGAGAAAGAAAAATGAAATGCAAAAGGAAGGAAAAGATTAGCAATTAAAAATAAAGGCAAGCGAGAAGCTGTACCACCAGTTCAGCGCTGTTGACTCCACTTCACTCCGTTCTTCCGATGAAGTGTGATGGAAGCAACAGTCCCGTCAGTTAGTGGGTTGGTGCAAGCAAGCGTCAGCACCACCCCACAAACTAACAGCAACGCTACGTCCACTGAAGACAAAGCTGCGCAGCGAAGGGCACGCGACGCTGAGCGCAAACGCTTGAAGCGAGCGGCAGACCCTGAACTACGGCAACGAGAAGCGGCGTCCATTCGCAAGCTAACAACGTAATAACACGCGTTAACAACGTGACTAACAACATTACTAACACCGTTAATAACACCGTTAATAACGATGCGCGATGCTCCGCATCACCCCATGGTTCCCCTCGGGAAGATGGTGTAATATTTTTCTTCGGCCTCCCCCCCCCACACATTTTTTTCTAAATGGGAAAATAAACTATTTGATTTATATTTGATTTGATTTGAATTTTGTCCCGAAAATTCGTGTCATTTTGAAGGACAATAAAAAACTAGGACATGGCCTGTCCTCTGAGTAGGCAACTCCAGTAGTGGTCGCGATGATGAAGGATGGATCATTAAGATTTTGCGGTTCTTACTGAAGCAGTGACGCATTCGTAAAATATGGCACCTACCCACTACCCACTGTACCAAAGTTTCTAACCACAATCTGTGGAAGCAAGGACGTTTTCCGAAATTCGCTTGACACAAGTCTACCAGGAATTCGGACTCGACAAAACTACACCAGAGGTATTGGGCATCAATCAGTGGCCTGCACCGCAACAAGCGTTTACCCTATGGCGTATTGTAGCCCGGTGTATATTTCAACATATTGTAGATGTATGCCTTACTGGGCAACCGGGTGTCACCACATATTTTGACGACATCCTCGTCACTGGTTTCACCGTGGACCAAGCACCTAGAGTGTCTTGAAGCAATTCTGCGACGGCTGATAAAAACAAACGTTAAGAAAAAGAAAAACAATTGCCATCTTGTATGTGAAAGGCTGAGTAATACTTATTTTACTTTACTTTTATTATTTAGAGTAATAAAAGTGAAGTAATAAAAATGGGGATTATAACTGTTAATTTTTGTGGGTCTACGAGGTCGCGTACCAAAAGTACCAAAACAACCTTCTAATAGGTGTAGCTGAGAGCGTCTGCAAAGAAGTGCGCAATCTGGAGGCTGGCGTGGGTAAGAAGTTTACGCATAGACATGTTGCGGTACCTCATATCCTAAAGGCTGCGCACAGGTAAAAGGAATTGGCACAACGCCACGGCATTCCTGTAGCTTTTTGGGCTCCTGGTAAGCTAGGACGTTTATGAGCGAGAATTGACAGAGGTCGGACCCCTATGCCTGGTTGTGTTAAATAGCATTAAGCAAGTTTTTTCCTTGCGTGGGTTGGGTGGTATAGTGTATTACTGTTGGCATGTAAGAAGGTAATACATCGGCCAAACAGGCCGTTGTTTTAACGACAGATTGTGGGAACATGCGTGCTCGATGAAGTCGTCACCGTCAGGAAACTTGGCGGTGCACTGTGATAGGCGCGGTAGCACTCCTCTTTTAATCGATACCGATATTCTTGTAAAGCTTCGTCAGAAGACGGCTAGAGAGATTGCAGAAGCATTATTTATTTCAAAGTACATCGATAAGTGCGTCATTTTTTCCTCGATTTGTTTTGTTTTTTTGACTGCGAACTTGCGTTTATCAGCAGTTTTCGACGAAATGGTCAGTTGATATGATGTGACGCACGTGATGTAATGTGGTCGGACGTATGTGTGCACGACGGTGGGCGTTTTTTTTTTCAGAAATTAAACAGTTGAAAGTCAGAGCTCTGTTTGTGTACACCTCCTCTGTTCGTGTCTTTTTGCGCTGTTTTTACCCTTCTAAAGTGCAAAACCAACTTACCCAACTCACTACTTTGATATATACTGGTTCTTGCAAGGCAATGGCGTCCGGCATATAAGAAGTGCCACTTATAGCGCGCCTGCCAACGGCCAAGCCGAAAGAATAATTCAAGAAACCAAGGAGTCTCTGCGTAAGCTTTTATAAGGTAGTCTGAACTACCGCTTGGC
Organism: Ixodes ricinus; assembly: GCA_037355805.1. Taxonomy (NCBI): domain Eukaryota; kingdom Metazoa; phylum Arthropoda; class Arachnida; order Ixodida; family Ixodidae; genus Ixodes; species Ixodes ricinus. The sequence goes on from JAZHYW010043152.1 coordinate 14,660, forward strand.
ACGTGTTTTTTTAGGCAACACACAACAGCAAGCTCAGCAACTGGAAGAACACCAGCAGAATTGATACTCGGGCGGACTTGTCTTGCCCGTTGGAAAACATTCATCCATGAGGTAAGAAAGATAGAGAAGACTAAAAAGATGCTAAGCTTAGCAAGTCACAAGCCATCTTTATTAAGGGCTTCAAGAGACGACACAATGGGTAGAAACCAAGGTACTGCGCGAGGTTGGTTTCCGAACATTTCAAGTAACGACTTCAGGTGTAAGAATACAAAGAAGGCACATCGACTACATGAGAAGCCGGTTAGTTACACACCAGTAACATCAAGTTGCGAAATATTAATTTTTCGACTCGGGCTCTATTTAAACGGAAGATGCAGGTGTTTTTATTTTTAGGAAACTCAAAAACAACATAATAGGGTTTGGCTTTCCTTAAACAAACCACGAAACGAAGTGCGAGGGTAAAGCCACCGTAGTTGCGGCTGTTTTCTTAAATATTACCATTTCTTTAAATGGTAATATTTCCTAAATATGTTGAAATTCTGTGTAAACAAAACTTTAAAAAAATTATAGTTTGGGGGAAAGACGTGAAACCAAACCTCGACGAATTTGGTATGAAGCTGCTTCAAACAAAGATAGAGGTGCTTCAAAATTGATGAGGCCCATAAGAGGGCCAGCTTGTTTATTTATATTGTATATTTTCAGGACACCTTCCATAACTGGAAAATATTTGTGCGGGTACGAGTAGAGGGATAGGGAACTAATTGCACGTAGCGCTAGCACGTGTGAACATTGAACTGAATGTCTCACATTTTACAAGTGATAGGGGTCACATCTAAGCAATATTCCCCGGTTTGCCAAAGGCCACAGATCGGATTTTGCTGAGTGAACATCATCATTATTTCTTATTTTGTTATGTGAATACACAGGTACAGAGTGACGCCGTAAGGATCGACACCGTTGGGACGCCTTGCAAAATTTGAATTCTAAACGTACATACCTCAAATTGGGCACGCGATGTTAGTTTCGCAAGTTGTTTTGTATATTTTTTTAGAACCCAAGTCAGCGGTAGAAAAATATGAAAAAATGAGAGGAGAACGGCGGCCGTGCATTTCCTATTTACTATACTGTGTGTTTGTCGTCTGCACACTGGTTTGTGAACTTTCTACCGTGTGACCATTGTTCATATAGTTCGGTAAAAGTATTAAATATTGCGATGATGTTGTTCATTGCCAGTGTTTATTGGTTCTTAGCGTTTTCGAGTTCAGCAAGCCACCAGGTGGTGAGCTCATTAAGCAGTGTGCAGACGACAGGCATAGGACATAGCAAATACACGTCCTTCAATTTTGCTTTATTTATAGTATTTCACTATCTTCGGGTTGAGTAATAAAAAATAGGCATAAAATTCTTGCGAAACGAAGTTGACGTGCCAAATTTCAGGTATGCACTTTTAGACCTCTATTTTTGCGAGGTGTGTCAAATGTCCGAAATTAAAACGTATATCAAGAAATATACTATTTTGGCAAATTCACCGCTTTAGTTCAAGCAATGCACTTGTAATGGAGTCTTTCAAGTATCCATCTCACAGCGTGTTATATTTTATATTGCATAAACGCTAAAGTATGATATAAGGAACTTGATCCCAAAGTCAACTAATTCGCGGATGATGACTATTCCCGATAAAATTCGCCTGATAATGAAGATACACTGAAATCCCCTATAGAATTGTAATTTTAAATAACGCGGGATAATATGTGTTTGTTAACCTCAGCCTTTCACGCCATCTCTCCAACTCTCCGGAAAGACCAGAGATGACATACTCTCTTTTATTTAACTTTCTGGGAGCTTATGGTTATAAATAACGTATATGCGTAGCTATGGCTTAAATATTCGTTTTTCAGGAAGTACCCAACGCGTATTTTTATTTTTAACCAAACAACATACTTTATGTAGGAGCTCGTGATTTTCAAAAGCGGTCCTGCAGTTTGTTGACCGGTTCAGATCCAGAGATACACTTAAACCGTAGCCATTAGCTTAAATTTTTTTTAATGAAAGCTGTGTCTCTAGAAGAAAAGAAAAACAGCTTCAGAAAATAGTTTTACATATTTATTTTCTTGTAATTCTAACCTGGATTATCATGCCCTTTGAGCCATGTCCCCTGAGACTTTCTGTAAGGCTGTCTCAAATGAACTCGTACAAACTAACACACATAAAAAGTACTATATTTGGACCAATTGTCCAATATGTTATCCTAGCGACATTGCGTAGGACCGTTTGGTCTTGCGCAATGACGTAAGACCAAATGGGTCAAGTTACTTTGCAAAAAACATCCTGCTGCAAATCATATTTTTAGTAACATTGATTATAGAAAGTGGAAGTGGAACACTAGATGTAATAACGTAAAAGAAATGTGTAACGTGTAAACTTTTTTTTTCAACGGAATATTATTTAAGTAGATATAGAACCGAAGTTTGGAGCTCAGAAAACAACGCTGGAGCGATAGGCGATATGCTGCGAAACGCAAAAACATCACTCATGCAGTGATATGTATAACGGTTGGTCGTATATTTGGAAACAAAGTGCGTCATGAACACGGCCGACGAGCTCAAAGAGACATGTCACGTCCCGAATCTCATTCTGTTTCCTCTTCGCTTCGTTCCCTCAAGCAGGTGAACCGAAGCAAGGGGAAGAGAAACAAGGCAGCTTCCCCTCATTTTAAACTGTTCCAGGAGGATTGTGACGTCACAGTCCTTGCTTAATCGCGCCCTTCTTTTTCAAGAATACAGCCATCCGTTTGAGACATCTTTGTATGAAAGATTTTCCCTGTGGCCTTATTTTGCGAAATACAAATTTCGGTTCAGCATCCCATTAAAGGAATGTAAAATAGGAAACGACCTGCTTCGCGACATAAATATTTACATGCACACGACATTAAAAATATAGAATACGCGAGGTGAGCAAAAATTACTAAGCGGGACCTTTCGGGGCCAACATAAACTTGTGGCTTTTGGGTTTGTGCAAGTTCATGTTCACAAAAACGTTAAAGAGATAGGAGGGGAGAAAATAAAATGAAAGCTTGATTCCCTTGCGTTTGCGCTCGGGGTTACACTAGTTCATTTGGTAAGTTGCATTCCCATTGTGGGTGTCTGTTTTCGGATGGTCTGTTTTCGAGGACGTGTTAGAAACCAATGGCTGGAAAGCGAGGGGGGGGGGGGGGGAGGCATTAGACGCATAGGCGCGACTTTGAGTTTTAAAGTTTTAAAGTTTTAGCCAAGTTTGAGAGTATCAGGTATTTCTTGTTCGCCATTAACAATATTGCTATTTCAGCTGTTGAGGGGAGACTTCTAAATAAGTCCATTCTTGATTTTACAATAATTGTCTTTTAAATTCCTTCGCATACGAACGAAACACCCGAAAGATGCGGTGGCAAGCCTCTCAGGCTTTTTTCTGTAGGTGTAATGTCTATTTTCGGCTGTAGAATACTAGACATATATTCCGTTGTAACAAGCACGAAAAAATAACATTCACCATACACTACAAACGGCAGAAAACAAATAATCAAGAATATAAAAACGATAGAATTATAAGATTCCAGGTCTTGGGTAATGGGCTTTGCGACACTAAAAGTAGAATGCATTCCCTGTTATTATGAAGGATATTTACTCCGACGTTTCCAATAATGTAGAAACACGCGTATGACACGTGAAAATATATAGCAACAGCGAGTAAATCTTAAACTAAAAACGAACGCCTTTGCACAGAAGAGATAAGAGAAACAAGGCGAAAAGAATGAAGACGGGAACGAGCAAACGATTGCGGAAATGAAAAACGATCGGAGGCGCATCACATGCACTGAAATATTATCGGCCGCGCGGGGATTTCCAATTCGACACGACGCCAAGACTTGAGAATTGAGAATAGAGGAACGAAAAAGGCCCAAAATGTATATCTCGTTCTATTTAGAATGACATATTTTGAATTCAGACCCGGAGCGCTCGATCACAGTCGATGGCCATGTAGTTGAGATCAGACGCAGGCGTACGTGCAAAAAAGGTTGGAGGCACCAGCTTACAAAAAATAAATCCCGAAAAAACGAAAACGGGGAGTCATGCATGATATACGGCTGCTCGCTTACCGCTACAAGCAATGCGAAAACGACCTTGCTTGTTGCCACGATTTCTCGATGCCTGTGCATTCACATATACAGCCTTCCTATTTTCACTGAGGCACTTTATATCTGAATTTCTTTTCTCACGGCTTTAGTTTTCGGTTTGGCGTTGGCGTTGGTGTTGGGCGTTGGTTTTAAACCATGACATCGTCAGAACTCTCGGTCTTAAAAACGCGTTTTTGCTGCGCAAAACCTTTGTAGTGACGTAAATGTTTATGCTAGATAAATGTGGCGAGTGCTGTCACTTGGGTTCTTTATTGTTACAAATGAATGTAAAGTAGGTTGTCTTGCCCTTCCACTGCATTTGTTAATATTTAGGAAAGACTTTATCTATGTACCCTCAGGGACAGGAATAAGCTAACCGCGTGAGTTACTGTAACTAGAAATAGTGTCTATTCATGTCCTTCTGTGAACAATTTTCAGGGTTAATGGCCCGAGTGCGAATAGCCAGCTACTGCTTGTCTACGGCGGTGTCAACGAACAATTCGCGACACCAAATCGCTTGGCCTCTTAGGCAGATGGCTCATGAAGTACCCGAGGACATGTACTTATCTGGATCGTTTTGTATCGGTGAGCAGTAACTGATTACATAGTTTTAGGCTAGCGTACCTGCGGATAGCGAGCACAAGCATGCTTGAAAGTGAGAGCACAATCTCCCGCTAGCAGTACAATGCTCTGCGTAGGTTATATATAAAGGGGGCATGAAACGAATATTGGGCTGGGATAAATAAATGACATTGGGATTTTACTAATACCTAATTGTCTAGTGGGCCAAAAGAAACAAGGTAGAAAGTAAGAGCCTGATTTTCGGTACGAAAATTTATAAACACAGCGGACTGTTTCGCACTTCCTTCCCTTCAAAAGCTCTCTGCCTTTTCACTGTCATACATCGGCGGTACCCAAAGCGCGTCACCCGGCCCAAATGCACGTCACACGACACCAGATCTCACATCTTCTGTTAACCCCAAAGTTGACAGTGCGGAGGAAACTATGGGCTTGCCGGACCAATCAGCCGCCTTCCTTTCATAACCTTACCTCATTCTCTGCGCGAGGGCATGGGCATGCGCGAGGGAGCGTGATCACGTTTCAAACGTGTGCCTGGCCGAACGAGCAGGTAGCTTCTACATCGCTGTCAGCTTAGGGGTCAACGGGGTGGGGAAAGCAACTTTTGTCCGAGTTTTGAGCGGCGGAATAGTCATATAGGTGGAGAATGGCGGTGTCCAGGTACCAAAAACGACGATCTGACCAACAGGGTAGCCCCTCCTTTCAGTCTTCCTAAACTGTTTTGTACAATGCGCATTTTGTGAGCTAAGGAGGAAAGCTAAGAAGGACAAATTTGAAAAACATTGTGTCATGACCCCTTTAAACTCTAGAGGGTGTTTTCTTCGGAAACTGTGGAAATGTAAAGCAGTGACGGAACGTCACACATTGACGTAACGTGACATCGTGAGATTACGTCGCACTCATGTCCGATGGGACCATGAGGTTACGTGGAGTGGAATGTGGCACAACGCAGTCACATGACATCACAATCTGACATTGCCACGTACCGTACATTGACGGCTCTGTCGCGTGACGTCATGGCGTCAGTTTTCACCAGCTAGTTTCCCGCTGAAATTGATACTACTAATAATAGTCTTTATGTTTACGTGTCCACAAACATCTGAAGTCCTTCTGTGTAGTACACAACAAATATAACACAACTCTAAAAACACGAAACAAACCCCTTAAATATTTAACTACGGAAGTAATATAGCCACCAGAATACGGGGAAACGTTGTTGCGTCACAAAGTACGCATTTTAGGCGTCGACAGTCACACCTGTTAAACTCAATTTCCAATGTCGTGATGGGAGATGTGGCTAAAAGCGCACATGGATAGAAGGAGCAGCAAATACGGCCAGTACGCGGAGGGTCGTGAAGACAGGAGAGCCTTCAGTTTTATTTGCAAACTTATAAAGAAACAAAATATCCCGATTACGCCATCTGCTAAAAAGTGCACACCAAGTTTTTTTCTTTTTTAAGTGACACATCGTAACTTTGATAGAAATTGCCTGAAAAACATCGGCCGTAAACAATGCAAATAAAATGTTTCTGGACGCGCCCGATTGAACATGATGATACAAAACGCACAAAGCTTAGTGGGGAAAGTTTATCTGCAAACTGTATTGTGAAAAATAGCGTGCATTTTAAAGCCACCACACAAAATTCAGCGTTAAAACACAGTTGAAAAAGTTTGATATATTTAGCGGCAGAATACCTGTCTGAAGCGAGATTGTGTGCAGTTTGCTATATCGTTTGGCAACGTGTGCATAGCCTCGACGGTCACCTCAGTTCATCTGAGGGCACGGCAAGAAACCGCGAATTTTTTTTGCCTTGAAAATTATGTTTTAATGTTTCCGCCAATGCTACAATTTGACGTCACGATTTGCCACAACCAGGGTAGTCATGCGAGCGCGTGCGGTGAATAGCCTAGCTTTTTTGTAACAAAGTTTTGATTCGAAATGAACATTCGAAAAGCTTTTTTGAAATATCATTTTTTATACGGCATTAAAGAATAACCAGTGCATGGATACAACGATCAATTTCAGGCGTACAAAAATGTCGGTTTACGATAAATTCTTACTTTTTATAAAACTACTTTCCACCTCGTGGTGGTCGGGCACCTAGAGGCAGATTTTTTACCTTTACCAACTTTGGAGTAAAATTTATGACCAGAACGTCTCTGGTGTTGCTGATTAGGCGATGATGACCGGGCATGACTTAGTGTTTCTTAGTTGTTACTGAGGGACGAAATGTTAAGAATAGGGCACCGGAAGAATATTAGGATTAGAAAAAAAGTATCAAAAAAAGATATATAATGGAGTCTTCACAAACGCATGCACAGTACGCATAGAGTCCAAAGAGTTTCCACTAGAGTTTCTCTATTACTGTAATTATGCCACATTTATAAATCAATGATCTAGAGCGCAACTCTCAGGCGCCAGTTCTGCGGCTAACAGCGTCGCCGTCGCCACCAGCGAAACCGCCCCGCAAAATTTAGCGGAAAATTGATTTAGTTTTGAGGTCACGTGACTTCAAGTTTCCCGCTAAATCTTGCGGAGAAACTGAATTTGTTCATTTATGAAATGAGACGAAGTTATGGGATGTCATTTTCCCCGCTAAATATAGTGGGGAAACTGAATTGGTGTTGGTGTCACATGGCGTCCAATTTCCAGTTAAATTTAGCGGCGAAACTGTGGGAGGAGGGTTGGGTCTTGAGGAAAAGGAGGGGAGAGTACGGAGAAGGAGGAGGGGAAGAGGATAGGAGGAGGCGAGTAGGAGAGGAGGAGGGGTGGAGGAAAGGAAGGTGGAGGATGAGAAAAAAGGAAGGGAGGAAGAGGATCAGAGAAAAAGGAGGAGGAGGGGAGGGTACGGAGCTGGAAGGGCATACCCTCCCCTCCGTACCTTCCCCTCTCCCTCCGCAGGAGCTGCCCTCTATACTCGGCGAAATGTTTTGGTAATGCAGTGGAGAGTACAAACAGGCATTCCCTCTCCCATTTTGAGCACTGAATAATGCTTTGTACGGGTTCTCCTCCTTTCCACTTCATTGCCAAGAAAGGTTGTCACCGAGCAAAATTTCGCATTACAGAGCTTCGTAAACGTCTTTAATTTTTTCGTCTCCCACTGTTCATGGAATTTAAAAAAGAAACACTGTTAGCCTAACATTTATTTGCCTTAAATATAGGTTTGCCACTGCTTAAGTAACACCATAAGTAAATCCCTGGAATGCAGAGTTCCTTTAACAGTTACCTTATTCAAACTGATTTCAACAAAGCTTGTAAAGGTCTCCCTCATAAAGGACAATAAAAATACGAAATACATTTAAGCACGCCAGAGGATCAGTATGTTCAGGTATCTATTTCAGAAAGTTTTATTCGGCTGTCACCCATAGATCGCCTTCTTAGAGAGTGCATTACAAATAGGCTTGGAGTGATGGTGAAAAAGAGCGTTACTGCTACTTGTCACTCAGACTTTATGATTACGTCAATTGTGACAGCTCGAAATAATTTCAACGTGGAAATATATCGAAAACCGTTCCTTTTCTCATACATTTTCAACCTTTCGACGCATCATAGCAATATTATTCAGGGTTATAATAATGTTTAATAGCATTCAAATTTTAAAACCGTAGAACAGAAAAACAATTTTGTTAAAGCGGACGTAAGGTGAGCAATTCTGTTATTTTAAAGCTACTGTGATTAGCAATATATGCCTGGCGTTTTTTTTTTCGTCTTCTTTAAATTTGAAATGTTGATAGTTTAATTCAAAATGTAATCAAGCGTAAAACTAAATTGTGACTTGCAAATTCTGAAGATGCAGGTACTGTAACTGAACTGAAAATAGGGAATAACAAAAGGGTAACTAAAACAAAGCTAATAATCGTTTTGCGTGAATTTAGATTTTGACTAAATTAAGTTATTTATTTATTTTGGTATTCATACTATGAGTCTTATGTGGGCCGTTACAGAAGTGATATGTACATATAATAACAAAATGCCCATATAGAACACAAAGAAATCAGAATTTGAAAAGAGACACAGACAGGCATTTAAAATAACACCATTTTATCCAGCTTTCATATTTTTGTTAAGTTCAATTCAGCGCTTGTGGGAAATGTGATTCTGGGTTGAAAATGCGAATATAGCAAAGAATAACGCTGGATGAATCCAGACAGAAAGATAAATCTGAAGTTAAATTTGATGTTCGTAAAAGCAATACGAGAGGAGGAGGCAAGTTTTCCCGCATGCTGCAAGGAGGGGAAATGGAGTAAGAAATATGGGGGCGCGGCAGTTGACCTGATAGAGGTCCGAGAAGGGGGGGGGGGAGGGGGGAAGGTCTTTGACCACCTCGCACGTCGCATTGCGGCCACGTTAATTAAAGGAGGACTCCGTGCGCAGAGAGCCACTTTGATGTATCGAGCCAGTAATGAGCAGCACCGCAAATTACTTCGGGAGATTAAACTTTGATCAAGGATTGCACCAAGTCAGCATTGGACGGCTCGGACCCGGGGCGTCCCCGCGGGCGCAGGTTCAGCTGTTGAATCTGGCTTCATTAACGATCAGCGCTTTATACTCCCCTCACCGCGTACCTGGGAAAGACATCCACTGAGGCTGCTGCTGAAGCTGCCCGTTCCCATTCGGTAAGCGGACAATCACCCTAAAGTTGGATTTTCGTTGTCAAGGCGATGAAAATCCAATGAATGTTGCGCTCAAGCGGCGGTTTGAACGAAAAGAAACATTAAAATATTTGATTTATGTTTAAAGTGTTAGTAACACCGAGCGGCCCCCTCCCATAATAGCCAATGCTAAAAAGACGACAAACGCCATAAGCCTACACGTTTGGCACTTCTTGTTTGGCTCAGTAGGATCGTATCGTTGATTACGGTTCAACTTAATGTGATAACCATTATAGCGAGATAACTAATCTCTGTTAAAGTATAAGGTTGCCGTGTGTCCCCCCCTCCCCTCTCACGTGCACACACTCAAAAACAAGAAAACGTAGCGTTTAATATAGTGCGCCTACCCAACACATCCTAGATAACAAAGCCGCAGTGCTGATTCACATGTAGTCAACAACGACGGGTAACGCTGGTCACAGATTGGTTACGACGATTGCGTCAACATTCGGCTTACACTTGACTCGAAGCCGAGCGCTGACGCCGCACTCGTTTCCAATCTGTAGTCGAGTGTTGTCCTTC
>JAZHYW010043153.1:0-32354 GCA_037355805.1 Ixodes ricinus
GCCCATTAAACGTCTGATCGCACTGTTGTATGTACAAAAATGCGACCGTTCATTTTTTAATAGATGCTCACTAAAGCAATTGAATGATGATCTTGTTAAAAATAAGTGAGAAAACCTGAAAGACTACGAAGAATACAAAAATCTGTAATTGTTACACTTTCTTCTCAGTATTCATATACATTTGAACCCAACAAAATTGAAATGAGTAAAAAAAATGAAACACGCAACTTCCACCCCATGCTGTGTGAAGGATTCAACTTTACTTTCATCGCTTTATTGCCGATTTTAAGCACGCGGTTTTGATCCTGCTTATTGGCGACGAAATGTTTTGGTGGCGCCACCTCGCGGGTGCCCTTTTGTGACGGAGCTAGTAGGATGCGAGCAGACGACGCGCTATGCCAAAGCACGGAGTGGCCATGTCAGTTCTGCATCTATACTGCTTAAGAACGCTTTACGTATCAAAGAAACGTAAATGACCTTTATGTGAGTGATCTTTCTAATGAATAGTAGTGCCTCAAAGTCGTTTTTTATATAAAAACTTTCAAATGTTGAAAAACAAGAATGGAATTTCACATTACAGCTTGCACTGCGTGCGTCCGGTCTATTCACAACCTTTCTGATTCTTGTGTTTTCGGATCTGTGACGGCTGCTGTACAAAATGTTTTTACAATCATTAGAGTAAATGACGTGCTGTCTTCTTAGCTACTCACGCGCGCACAGTTGCGTTGCTAAGCGCCGCACACTTGTTTTAGCTACATTGAGATTGTCGATACCGACGCTTCTGTCCGATTGTGACTCGACAGTTTCTGACGAACAAGTGCTCCTCAGCAACTGAAGCTTAGCTCCTCCCGCATCGAATGCGTGGCAAAGAAGTTTGTCACATCGCGACTTCTGCTTAGAAAAGAAGCAGACATTTTTTATCAATTCTTAAATTGTCAGAGATGGCCCGGCCAAATCATGCGATTGATTAATTTGTCCTATCTAATTTCTACTAATAATTGTTTAGAAATTTAAAATCACTCGCTAAGAAGTGCATCACTCATTAAATCTAAAGGGTTAAACATACGAAGAGTATGTTTAGTCGTCATCATGGGATGTAGTGGTCATTTTGGGACGTTGAAGTGTCACCGACTTACAAGATTTAAGACGTCGATAGCCGGGGGCTCTCGCAGGTTTCGCGTCGACCGGGTGAATAAGCGGGGATTTAATTAGACGACTCCGGAAGCCAATCACCGCTTCTTCCTGCCAGTTATTTTGATGAAATTTTTGTTTAGTGGTTTACAAAATTTAAAAAGGAATAAACTTGGAACTAATAGAAGACCAGCACTCATAGAACACACTGTAACCAACGTGATACACGGAGTCGCTTTCACAAAAGTGTTTACTACACACATAAAAGCTTCTCGAATATCATTCTCCTATTTTCAATTTGATGAGACATTTCTTTCTTAGTTTTATTTTGTCCGAATCAAAATATGAAAAATACATCCAGTCCGCCGCGGTATATATTGCAGTGGGGTAAAGTGCTTGATAATCTATGTTCATCACCCAGCATTTTTCTACTGGGGTTGAGAACAGCACACCATCATCCCAGCGCTTTGAAACCTTAGCGCCAAAAGCGTTTGTTAGCACGGCTACGCGTGCCACGGTTTCAAGCTTCGGTAAAATGTCCTACTACAAAATATCGCTTCACCAAATAAACCCAACGCGTGAAACAGGCTTTGCCGCGCGTTAAAACAAACATCGTATCAAGTGAGGTGACGAGCCGAGGGGTCCAAGATCTGAGCGGTTTGTCCCAGTCTGTCCTACCCGTGACGTCACGAACTATGATGATGATAGCTAGAGAAGTGCCCCTGTACTTCGCGCACGCCGCCAATAGGGGTGTGCGCGAAGTAGAGAGACAGGCGCTACGAATATTTGACGCGTTCGATCGTGCACACTGGCGGGTGCACACTTTCGGTGACACCCTTGTGCTCCGTCATTCGTATCACTTTATGTGCGAGTGAAAATAAAGCTGCAAAGCACTAGAGGGTGGTCCTGCAAGATACCTGGACTGCACGAGCGCGCGTGCTTCAAGGACACTCCTCGTTCTTGTATTTCTGGGGTGATGGGAAAGGGAGAAGCGAGGAGATGTCGGGGCCTCCAGTCAGCCGAGAAGTCGATACTTGGCGTTTTGGGAGAATGATAAACACGAGGACAAAGGGAGAAACATTTCTCGACAAGTTTTAACGTCCGATGATCGAAGTAGCGTTACTCGTTAATTCGTGAAAAGCCAACGACCTGCTGAGATTCGTTACCGTCTTGTTGCAATTGTAACGAAATACCGTTACCCTTACTTTCAGAAACTAACCAACTTCAGTCTTGCGTTACTTTCGATCTCGGTATTAATTGGCAAAGATAAGCTATGGATACGAACCTTGAGAACCATTTTATAAATTTTACAGGGTGATATCTTAGTGCTTATTATATTTTTGAATAAAATGTGTAGAGTATTGCTTTCTTAATCAAATCGGGAAAACGTCACAAAGCATAAGAATATGTCATATTTCCCATGTTGGGAGTGCGAATAAATTTGTATTTAGGCTCAAATAAGATCATTATTATTTGAGATAAACGAGTGATGTAATTTAATACACGATACGGTAAAACAGAAACGGCAATACTTTATTCGTTAGTCATTTAGAAATCTAACCAGTACGTTACTACGTTAATAAAAAAAGTCAGGCGCTGCACGTAACTTGTAAAGCATTACTTCCAACACTGCTCAAAGCCCATGGGTGTGTTCAGGGCTGGATTAGAGAAGAACGGAGTCCACAACCAGCAGAGAGGTCGCGTCCGCGAATATCGAGGTGCGGAGCCGATGTGGCATGGTCCGTCAATGTGCCGGGGATGCCATGTTGGCTCCGTACTACAAGTGGGGTGCTTCCGGTATACGGTCGAGATCAGAGAAGCAGAATATACCCAGTATATCCTGTGGCAAGTTCGGAAAAGCAGGACAAGCTCCTCCCACGGAGCGTCCCAGTCTTTACACTTAAGCGAAGCGAAAGCCGGAGAGGAGGTGGGAGGAGGGGCGAGCCCTGCCACCTTTCCACCAGGATTCGCTTTGCTAAAGTGGAAAGAGAGAGTCTCCGGAAAAAAAAACTTTTCCTGTTTTTTTGTTTGTTTTTGACGTAATACGCATCTTTATTGCGAAAAAACATTATTTATGTAATCTAAATTTTCTGGCAATATTTACTACGCTGATATCAATCGATCATTACACTTGTGACAAAAAAACGAGTTTATGCTACTCTTGAAAAAAAGATTGGTAGCTGTGTTTTGATCTGTCAGTTACACTGGCATATGGAGAATTGAAACGAATAAAAAAATGTTTTTTCGTGACTTTTTTTTTCTTTTTACCGACAGACCTATTATTCACGTGACGTCACGTGACCTCACGTTGTGAGGTCAAATCATAGGTCAAGTGACGCCATGTCATGTGACACAGTGTCCCAAAAGACCGTGACGGATCGTTACTACGCCACTTGACACATAGCCTTACTATATCCAATCACGCTGTTAACACCATGGACGTTGACACTACGGACGAACACGAAATCTCCGTTGGCTTCTGTTAGAGTGCTTGAGTACCTTTTTTTATTATTATTATCTACTATTATCCACCTCCGAAGAAAAAATGGGACATAAGAAAACAAAAAAAATAACGCCTACTTTTGTTATAATCATGATGTACTATTTGACGCATAGGGCAATAACTGACGAAATATGGCAATAAAATATGTGCAAGAAATTGGCTTTTTCACAGACGCTAGAGAGGAGTGATTTTCACTCCCAGACAATAAATGGATTGAATGACATCTATCACACATAATACTTGGTTCTCATGGCTTCGTTGCTTTCGGTTTGCTCGACTCTAGCCAACAATATCCAATACGATGAGCGTACTCCTCGGACAACAGATTTTATTCCGATGCATTCTTTAAATGTAATATCCTTTTTCTTTTTTCTTTTTTTTTTGCGAACATTGACTTGTGTGTTAGAATACGCATGCGCGGAGTTTTCACTTCCTGCACGTGCCGCGCTGTGATTCTGGTTCCATTAGCCGAGCGGAAGCGTCCGTGAATAATGGAGAGTTCACTCTTCATCCAAACTCTAGACTGCGTGCTGATTGTCGCATTCTATTATTTTATTTGTATTATCATTTCTTGCCCACTTTCGCAACAAAGGAAACCGGGACGAGAAGAGTACTGGTTACGAGAGAAGAACCGATTACGCGGTCCATTTGGCAAACGGTCTACCGCTGTTCTACACATGCCCATTCAATCCAGACGCTCGTCTCTCCTGCCATTTTTTCTTTCGTCACTGTTTGTAAATGGATGCTCGTATTTCCAGCCGCGTTTTGTACCTGCGTCCCTGGTCGTGTATGCGAGTAAGTTTCACCTTACGTGCGTATGTTTGTACACATTGGCGCGTGTGTGCGCATTCGTGCGGCTACACTGTACCTCTCTAGCTGCGCGTTCGGCGAACACGACACGCCGACTCAAAAGGAGTCGTGTTTCGGCTTCCACTATAACGGAGCGTATATGGCGAACAAATATTCCAAAATTCGTCGCGGCAACGCTATGCTACAACTGTTTAATATCAGCAAGAACGGGTCACAAGAATCTAACAAGGTGGCAGCTTCTTTTGACTGCGAGTTGAGGACAAGCCTAGCGGTGTTCTCCGGTGCCCTTGGTAACAGTCAGCATGCAGAACGAAAGGATATTGCACATCTGTATGTTATGAAGAGCAAAAATTAACATTTCAAAGGCCGGTTCGCACTGTACCGTTTCCTTACCTTGCGTTTTGTTACGGGAACTTGTTTACGCCGAGAATCAACGGGACATCTGCGGGCTTCGTATCAGCGGGCAGCCAATTCAATAACTAGTTTTCCACGCGAGATTCGAAGCATGGATGCACCGGTGACTTATAACATAACGTAAGCAAACGCAAGGAAACGTTGTTTTGTAAATGGGCCTTAAAACTTATCTAGTGGAAGCTTCTCGTTTGAACCGCAAGACATGGCGTTAAGCGCGAGTAAAAGGACCACGTAGTTTGGACAGAGCTGTTCTCCGTAATTTTAGCAATTTTGTGCGGTCAATGACGAGTTTTACAGTATCCAAATGCTTTGCATACGCAAAGAAATAGCGTCGTCGCCGCTGCACGTGTGGCAAGCCCAAATCCCGCCCGTTCTGGATTGGCGCATGGCAACAACGCGATTTCTTCGTGCACGCAAAGCTTTTTTGGTGTAGAATATACTAAAACGCGCTAAAATGACGCCTAATCCAAGCAGGGCTTTCACATATATTTGGTTGGCGTCTCCAAAATAGCGGTACTAAAATCAAAACAATATTAAATGAAACAAAACCGAAAATATCTCTAGTTCTGTTCTTTTCTTCTGGTCCTCTAGATAATACCTTTTTTATATTATTAAATATGCATAACCATTTCTTTGCACGTTGTATTGTTTTCATGTCTCATCCCTTGGATATCATTTTTTTTATGTTCGTTGCTTTAAAATAAAATTCATCGCCGCACTGTATGAGACGGTGTCTCAACGAAGACAAAGCGTGCTCCGAGGTAATTATATTATACGTTCCTTCGAAGTACGAACATGTCCGTGTGCAGTGCTGTTAAGATGGGTTGCTCGGAACTACGCTATAGTTTCGGCGTTTGGAAGCTTTTAGTTCTTTATTCAATTTTTATTACTGTCCTGTTTTGTAATGTGGGAATTTATGCAAATTCTGTTATAAATATAGACTGCCTGCCACCTCTATATTAGCTATGACTGAGCGAACTGGTATAGGGTCCGATGTAGAGGGATTGTATAGGGAAAGAAAACACGTTTTTCTGCGCTCGCCCGTACGGGCACGCGGTAATCATGCATGGTCCTTATTTTTTTCTAATTGTGATTGTAAGAAACCCAAAATAATGCAAACACCTACCGTTCATTATTAAACACTTGCCTGTAGGATGTAGGATTATAGTAATCGCCCATCTTAAAAAAATAACTTCATAGATTTTTTTAGGAGCGCAGATGGAGGTAGTGGCGCTTTCACAGTGACGGCTATTCTACACTAACTGTAACAAAAACAAATAAATATCATTAACGAGTATGTACTTAAAGTGGACGATGAAACATACAATGATCATCTTTCGATATACCACGCACGTAATACACCCAGTCGAACACGGATACATAGTCATAGCTACAGATATTCCTGTAGAGTTATCTAACCAGTTCTTGTCGCACACTGCCAATAGTTCTGCGCGATATTGTCATGGAGTAAGGCGAAGAGACGATAAATTGGGAACTGAAAATAAAGCTGAATCGGCGAATTTGTGCCAAACAAACACGAAAAAAAAAAGAACGAGCGCGAGACAGCAGAAAAGCGGGCGGCGTAACAGGAGACGAAGGCGAGACTGACTCGACAAGGTTATGGGGAGCTCCTTATCTAGTGTGCGTCGGCATCTCGAAAATTCGGCCCAGAAGGTTCGAGCACCGAGCGGGGGGAGATGGGAATGAACAGTCACTTTCGAAGGCCAGAATCTAGGACGAAATCATAAAAGCTACGTCCGGAGTAGAGGGCGCTTCGAGAAGCGCCGCGTTCGGACGCGATCAGCACGAGCTCCGTTCCAGAACGACTTTTCGACTGAAACCGCCAAGGTAGGCCCTCCAATTGTTGACGTAGCGTTTTCCAGCGTACTGCGGCACGCATCGAGTAATTTTAGACCCAATCCGTCTGGAATTGTGCAAGCTACGACCGCGTCTTGACCCGACCACGCCTAGGCCTAACGCCGGCCGAGGAGCGCTGCACCCGCTCCGGCTGTCACGCCGGCCGCCATGGCCTCGGACATGGAAACCGATGCTCCCCAGGACTCCAGGGCCCCTTCCCTTGAGACCAAGAAGAGGAAGTTTCAAAAC
Source organism: Ixodes ricinus (assembly GCA_037355805.1). Classification (NCBI taxonomy): domain Eukaryota; kingdom Metazoa; phylum Arthropoda; class Arachnida; order Ixodida; family Ixodidae; genus Ixodes; species Ixodes ricinus. The sequence goes on from JAZHYW010043153.1 coordinate 6,965, forward strand.
GATGGCGAGGATTCCGTTTCACTGACCCCTGAAAGCGAAGAAGACAACGCAGGCTGGACCGAGGTGCAACGTCGCCGCCGCTTGCCTGCCAAGCGCTCTACTGCCACCGCCGAAAGACTTACCAAGAACAAGTTCCTCGTGTTGATTCGTCCGCGAGGCCAGCACCCAATCACGGAAATCCCGAAAAGTGACCTCGGCAGGGCTCTAATTCAGCTCGCTCCGCACCCATCGCTTGGCAAGTACGTCTCCACCAGGATGGACGCTCGCAGCAACTCGATCACGGTCACCGCATACGACAGCACTCATGCAGATCGGATTTGCCAACTTCACCAGATCCCGAGGGAGAACAGCACGCCCTTCGAAATTGAAGCCCTGCACCTTCGACCCCGCGGTACGTCTCGTGGGGTTATTCGTGTCGACCCGGTGGGGACCAATGAATCGCTCAAGGATAACGTGGACTGCGAACACGCCGCGGTCCTCGACGTCAAGCGGATGGGACGAAGCAATTTCGCCATCGTCTCCTTCGACACACCCCGACTACCCAAGACGGTGCGCTACTTCACGGAACTCTGTAGCGTGTCACCTTACGTTCCGCGAACGCTAGTGTGCTTTCACTGTCACAAAGATGGTCACCTCCAGAAACACTGCCCCAACGCCGCGGTTTGCAAGACATGCGGTAAGCAACAACACGAAGGCGCCTGCGCAACCCCCGCTGCTTACTGCACGCTGTGCACGGCGGAGGGTCATCTAGCAACGGATCCTAAATGCCCAGAACGTGAACGCCGACTTGAGGAAAACAAAAGCCGTACGGAGCGCCGGTCACGTAGCCGGTCGCGCCGGCGCACCGCCAACGCAGCTGCTGCGCCAGCCCATGTATCATCTCCGATGCCGTCTGACCTCAGCACTGACTTCCCACCACTGTCCCCGGACGCGCCTCTTACGCCGGTGACTACGAAAGGATCGTACCGCAGTCCCGCGCGCAAAGCGGTGAACTTCGCCACGTCTTGCACTAGTGCCACTCCAGTAGCTGGTACGACATATGCAACTGCGACATCCGGCAAGCCGAAGAGGTCCAAGAAGGCGTCCGCTCGCACCAAGCAAGAGATTCAAGAGCTCACTACGCGAATCTGTGAGCTTCAGCAACGCCTGGAGGAATTATATCAAGTCCAAAAAGAACAAGAACAGGAGGAAGAGAGGGAGCACCAACAGCAGCTCCGCGAAGAGAGGCGTAGGCGTGCGCAGGCGAACCACGAACGGCGTTCATCCCAGTCACCCGCTCCACCCAGGCGTACCGAAACACCTACACCAGATCAGGCGGAAGCCATCACGCTATCACAAATACAAGCAATGATTGTTCAAACGCTCCGCAACCAGCTCCCGCGTCTCCTCGCGGACCACTTCAACCAACCAGAAGCGACCTCCTCGGTAACTCCCCAACAGAGCCATCATGGCCGCACCAAGTAAATCAGTGCTCCTCCAATGGAACTGCCGTAGCCTCGCGGCTAATGCGAGTGAATTAAGTGAGCGTTTAAGGACACTAAAGAACAAACCTCTCGCGCTCCTTCTCCAAGAAACGCGAGGATCCGCACCTGGTATAAATGGGTATAAAGGATATTTCCAACCTAGCATTCTCCACCACCCTTCCGAAGGTCCGCCCACCATAGTGGCCCAGGCAGCGGTGTTTGTGCGAAAAGACATTCATCACTGTCAGATAGACACCACAAGTTTCGGCACAGAGTACCAGGAAGTGGTGGCCGTGCGCATTCATCTCGCACGCGGCCGCGCGCTCCTTGTAGCCTCCGCTTACGTCCGTCCTGGTGGCGGCAGAAACCGAAGCGACAACTACCAATGGCTAAGTAGACTACGCACTCTATATCCACTGGACGAGGTGGTGGTGGGCGGCGACTTCAACGCCGCCAACACATCATGGGGCTACAAATGGACTTCCCCACGCGGTCGGCGCCTCGAGGAAGAAGCGAACGATGCGGACCTCTTCCTTATAAATGATCTCGACTACCCTACTAGATTAGGTCTCCATTCCGGCCAGCGAAACACAACGCCGGACTTAACCTGGGCTACGAGGGAGACCATTCGGGAGTGGCGCTGCAACGGGGACCCCTGGAGCAGCGACCACTTCCCCGTTTGGCTTGAGCTTCAAGGTCGAGTGGCTGAGAGGAGGAAGAAAGTGACGTATGTTGACTGGGAGAAGTACCGTGAATTTATCCAAGAGTCGGAAGAGGCCTCCTTTCATGTAAAGATTCTCCAAGCATCGGCCTTGGCAACGCGCTCGATTGAGTTGGATGCCGAAACCCCAGCCCCCGATAAACATATCCTCAACCTCTGGACGACCCGGGAACAGCTACACGACCAATATGTGCAGCGAGGCAAAACCCACACAGACTTAGTTCGCGTTCGTCACAAGACAGCGCAGATTCGCCGCCATTCCAGACACCTCGGTAGACAGCGATGGGAGGAGCACTGCGCGTCCTTCGGTAAAGAAACCGGCCTCCGCAAGCTATGGGGCACTTACCAAGCCCTCAGCGACAAGAAAAAAACGCAGGGAGTTGTCGAAACGGTGCTACTGACCCAGGGTATGAGTCACGAGGAGTTTGAAGAGGAGGCCGCTAATACCTTCTTCCCGCAACCTGCACGCACCCCCCCTGCCTCCATCTACGAACCCGAACCGGTGAACGAGACAAACGAGCTCGAGACCCCATTCACGCCAGCCGAACTGCACACTGCTCTTGAGCAAGTCCGGGTCCAGAGCGCACCAGGAAAAGATGGGGTCACCTGGACCATGCTCCGGAACCTCCCTGCACAGGAGAAAGAGACCCTTTTGGATACCGTCAACGAGATCTGGGTGAGTGGCCAACTTCCGCCTTGGATGAAGCACGCCGTCGTGGTCCCCATACCTAAAGCCGGCAAGCGCCCCAACGAGATTCCAAACCTTCGTCCGGTGTCACTCACATCGACGATCTGCAAGCTCCTCGAGCGGCTATGCCTCAACCGCCTGAACCATCACTTGGAGGAGGTTTCCTTCTTCTTCCACCCTCACCAGACTGGCTTCCGTCCAAACCTGAGCACACAGGACAGCATCTACCTTTTAAGAAGACTCCTTAGTACCAAACGGGGACGCCGGCGGACCGTGCCTAGCATCCTCGTTGCGGTGGATCTAAAGAAAGCTTTTGATTCGGTCACCCACGAAGCACTCATAAGAGACCTAAGGGAGGCATATCCGGGCAAGCGGATGCTGAACATTATTAAGAGCTTCCTCTGCAACCGAACCTTCGAAGTCCGTTCCGGACGCACTGAACCGAAGCAGTTCTCAAGTTGCGTTGGGGTGCCACAGGGGGCCATCTTGTCCCCACTCCTCTTCAACGTCGTCATGACCGGACTTGCCCGCAAGCTTGAACTCATCCACGGCATACGGTTCACGCTGTACGCCGACGACATTACCATTTGGACGGAGGCAGAAGATCATGAGGACACCGAATCGGCAGTCGCAGCAATCCAGGCGGCGCTGGCGGCGCTGCACGACTACTTGAGGGCCACCGGAATGAAGATATCTGTGGAGAAGACGCAATACATCCTCCTGGGAGGCTCCGCGGCGGAACAAGCCACACTCTTTGAAAAAAAAGGTCAGTATAGTCCTCCCTAAAGGGAGGAACGCTCTTGACACATATGTTCCTTCAGAAATGAAGGAACTTTCGTCCCTAAGGCAGGGGGGCAAAAGTTCCTCCGTCACCTGCATCTCAATATGGCGGCCACGAATCGAGCAAATCGAGCTTAATAAGGCTTAACGAGAACACGAAGTCTATTGTACGGAGCGAGAGGAGCAGCAAATAAAAACGTAACACGAGCTTTCCGCGAACTGTATTTATTTCCGAAGCCGGCTTCCCCCTGCAGGTAAAGAAACTTACGTTTCGAAAGCATGCAGTCACTCAGTCGTCTCATCGTCAACACTGCGATGTTAAACGGAGACAACCGGCACCCAGTTCGCGCACTTTGTCTTACCTTTGCTATTCCTCGAGCCACAATTCCTTCGTCAACCGTTGCGTTAACCGCACATCACGAAGGAGTGGTAAACCATTCGCCCGCAAAACCAAAAGCCGCTCTCAAAAAAAAGGAAATCCGAAGCAGCCTCTTGGCTCGTTTCAGCACGGTAACACCAAATTATGGCGTAGCCGCGTAGCGTAAAAGGAGGTAACATCGCTTGCCACCAGATGGCAGCGTCAAGCAGATTGATCACAAGTAGATAGGCTAGGTGGCGCTAGTTACCGCCCAATTCATGCTCTACAAAAAAGTATTTTATTTTCTGATGGCACCATTGCGTTTCGGGACCCTCTATTTCACATTGGTAGACACATTATGCGTTCTACGGTACAAGCATCAGCTGAGCATACATAGAGCGCATACATATACATACAAACATCAACACAACAGCCTACAAACAGCAATACAACAGCACACTAACCCGATCACTACTCCGGAGCGCTGCGTTTCCGTCTTTTATACTGGTCGTTTTGAAAGTACGGAATTTTCGGTGACTCCCTAAGCAATAAACAATATTCCCAGCATGTTGATTTTTTCCAGCAATGTCATACATCTGAGAGTATTTTTAATGGCTCAGGGGATGAATCTCTTATTAAAAAGAAAACGCTCGATCATGCCGTAATTATTTGAAAGCCAATAAATCGAGCCGCTCCAATGCGGTTCCAAGCAGCCGTGCGTGTTCGCGCACGGCTGCAATCGCCAGTCTTCAATTAATCTGTGTACAGCGGATATTCACTCAAGCTGGAATGATGCATCACGGGCAGAGAGGTCGCTTTTCGATCAACTTGAATGCAATCAAAGCCGCGACTTGCGGCAGGTGTTAAGTGTACGGAGCTACCCCGTGGCGAGCTCGAAAACGTCTAGCGCTCATCCCAGCGCGCCACTTGGAAGGCAGTTTCTCCAGGAACCGTAGTATATTTAAACAGCAAAATAAAGGATAGCTTTTTTTCCATTTTACCTTTTTTATGCTAAAATTTCATTGTAAATATAGTACATACTTTCCGTCATTATTTTGTACTGTTCAGTCTTTTCACCAGAGCGCAATCGCTCCCGCGGACCGACAGTCACATTGGCCACTGTACGATAGGAGCTTACCGTTCAGACCAGCGTTCCAACATGATTATCCGCACGTCGATCGACTGCACCTAATTTCTCGAGTGGTCTTAAACTCTTTAATGTAAAGGGGAATGTCAACCTGCGACACCCCGCCCCCTCCGATCACGGCCCGACCAGCGGCATCAATGCCCGACAGTTTACGTCATCTCATCTTGTTGTTACACCACTGATACGCGAACACACGGTCACATTGGCGATAATTCCAGTCTTCTGTTCACTACGCACAACATTGCCATCACGATGTTGCTGCTATGTTGCTGACACGCAGAAATACAGAACCACGTTGAACGCCGGTTGGCACTCGGCACGGGAAAACAGAACCGAACTAGGCACGGAAGCCACCCAGGCAGCCGGCAGGAAAAGCTGCCAGCCTTGGACACAGTTCCTGCGATTTCCATAACGTCGAAAACGTCGATACAGTGCCTCGTGGTTCCGCTACTGTAGTTCAGCTACAGTGGCCTAGAACGTAGTTCCGCGTACGTCCCGCAATGCAGTCTTACGCAGTGTACGTAGCGCTGCTGGCACTGCTCCGGAACTTCGCTGTTTCTAGCGGCTTCACTTGTTCGTTTGAAAAAAATAGTGGTAAAAACGTCAATGCAACCGAAATGTTCTGCACGTTTGGACTAGAAGACGGAATTAACGGCGGCCTTCGCTGCCGCTGAAGCTCAATCAACTCAACAACATTTATTTAACAACGTGCGCGACGTGCTCGAAAAACGAAACCGAAAGAAGATGCCTCCGTTCTTTTCGAGTCCGCTTGGGGGCGCGTCAGTAGAAGGGAGGAAGACGCGCCAGTGCTACTACCTTTTACCTCCAATTTTTCTTAGAGTGCAGGGTCAGGGCCCGGCAGTCGAGGCGGCCGAGGCAGCCGAGTTACGAAATGTGGCCGAAGAGGCCGAGGCCCGAATCCCGCCGCTATCGCAGCTGATCGCAGCCGCCCAGTGTACGTAGCAGTGTCGGCATCGTTTCGAAGCTTAGCGGTTTATGACGGATGTGTTTAAACTTCTTTCTTTGTGAATGTCAAAAACGCCGCTGCAAAATAAACGACTGAAGGACCGACCTCGTCGTCTTGGCCCCTGCGTAAACGGCTTAGATCTAACCTGGGTGCCCAAATCTTGTTTATCAAACAGCGCGCTGATGAAGCTTGTAGCAATGATATTTGTATAGTTTTCCTTGGCGTCGGTGGAGTATAAGGACTTTAATTTTCCTTCCATCGGTTTGGGTTTGTTTATGCCTGTTTTGGTAAATAAAAAAAAAAACTTAACGGAAAAAAAACAAAAAAAAAAAACACCGCGCCTCTTAGGGATCGAATTTTCGACCACTTTGTCAGTAGTGCGATGTTCTACCCCTGCGCCAACTGAACAGGGAGGAACTGGACCTCCTCCTTTCATCCAAACTTCCGTTCCTCCCTTCTCTGGGGAACTTGACCACAACAAGGAGGAACAGTCGCCGTTGCTACCTTTCTCCTCCTTTTTTCTTAGAGTGCAAGGTTACTCTCACCATTGGAGGCGCTTCCATAAAGCGATCAGACACAGGCTGGATTCGCATCCTTAGTATACCCATCTCCGAGCGTGGCGGTGCAGCCGAATGGCTAAAGCAATTGACGCCCACCTGCAGGGCCGGTTTGCTGATCTTGCGGCCGCGGCTGCGGCTGCGGCCAGGAGGGATTTTTATGTCACGTGACCAGCTCCATGGGGACAAGGAAGTACCTAGCGTTCCTGCCTAATGGCGGAGAAATCCGTATCGCTTCGAGCACAGAAGCCTAATTTCGCCCGCAGAAACTGACTGCAGGGACTTTCAACTGGAGTCTAATTGACCGCCCTGTTATACTGTAGGAGCGGCAGGTAAAGTTACGGCCAGGAAGGGTAAATATGAGCCAAAATAAAGAAAAAAACCACGCGAGTTAAAAGTGGTGGTAGTATATTTATATACCTCCACCAGCGGCGGCGGCTCGCGCCTCCTGTTGTGGTCGAGAGGTTAGAGCGCCAGCACTTGACGTCGCGGCGTGAAAGTCCCAGGTTCAAATCGCGCTAGGAACTTCTTTTTTTTTGTATTTTTGCGCGTGTCTTACTTTGTTACTGTGATCCTTTTTACGAATCATCCACTTGCACTACTGCACCTTACACGGTTTTTACTGTTAGTCCCACCTGTTCAATCGAAACATCGGGAAGAAAAAAAAAAGATGAAGGCAAGTTAACGCGCTAATACAATCGTTTCATAATTAAAAGGAAACCAAGATAACAGCATCGGTATGACTTTCACACAAACAGAGCCGAAACAAGCATCCTTTCCGCAGCAACCACAATTTTATGTGTTTTTAAATATACAACGCTCTTGCTGCGACTCTTTTCAATAGGAGGAGGCGCCTATTTACTACTAATAAAAACTGCAGTTCTGACAATTAAAAAAAACTTCCACAAAGTAAGCAAAAATTAAAAAAAGACTAGCAGTTGTGGATGCATTGATTGAGCGAAATCCTACAGTCAAACGTCCGAGAAAGTCGTAAAATCGAAATAAAAGTGATCATACTTTTACGTGCATGGAATGTGATAAAAGATATATTTTTACTCTTTACATTTTGCTGTGGAAATCGTTTTGTAATATTAACACATTACTTGTTGAATTTTAGTTAGAACAGCAGACGATCACAACCGAATGCAAAAATGAATCAGGCGTCGACATCACAAACCATCTCTCTAACGCAAACACCTAAAATGACTTTGGATCAACAAATGGAATTAATTAGAGCAGTTAGAAAACGGAAACAACAAATTCTAGAGAAATTCAGCAGCACAGTTACCTGGCGAACGAAGAAGAGGCCATGGGAAGATATTGTCAACTTTCCGCGAGTGCACGGTAGATGCAGGAGGCGTGGCGGAAGTTGGTAAAGAAAGCCAGAGACCTGTATGTGCTCTTCCGAGGTCATCAACAACGAACTGGTGAGTCAGAACTACCCGCCCAATAATTTTATAAAGCTCATACGGCCTTGTCTACATTCTTAGTGAGAATGGAGTCAATTACAAGCAGAAAAAAAGAGAGTTCCTGGCGCGATTTGAACCCGGGACTTTCACGCCGCGACGTCAAGTGCTGGCGCTCTAACCTCTCGACCACACACAGGAGGCGCGAGCCGCCGGCGCTGGCGAAGGTATATAAATATACTGCCACCGCTTTTATCTCGCGTGTTTTTTTCTTTATTTTGCCTCATATTTACCCTCCCTGGCCGTAACTTTACCTGCCGCTCCTCCAGTATAAAGGGGCGGTCAATTGGATTCCAGTTGAAAGTCCCTGCAGTCAGTTTCTGCGAGCGAAATTAAGCTTTTGTGCTTGAAGCGATACGGATTACTCCGCCATTAGGCAGGGACGCTAGGTACTTCCTTGTCCCCATGGAGCTGGTCACGTGACATAAAAATCCCTCCTGGCCGCAGCCGCAGCCGCGGCCGCAAGATCAGCAAACCGGCCCTGGAAGAAGATAGTGCATATCATCAAACGAATTTCAAATAAATTTGGAGGCGCCACCTCCGAAATCGCGCGCACCCTCGTGTACGCGGTCCTCGTGTCTCGGGCCACGTACGGGGCTGTGTGCTTCCAACTGACGAAGACCCAAGTCGAAAAACTGGAGACCCTCTACCGAGCCGCCCTTCGGGTGATTACCGGCTTGCCCCGCCACACCAGAGTGGAAGAACTATATCGCTATGGAAGACTTCCACCCCTACGGGACATTATACAAGATTGCCGCGAGGGAACCCAGGACCGCCGTCTCCTCACTCTTCAGGGGCAGCGCCTCCTTCTCTCAGACGACCCCACCATGGCTGCCATTTTAGACGAGGTCCCACCGCACGTGCCGCCGTGGAAGGACTTCCCCATCACGGACGGCAGACCACTCAGCCGGAAAACCAACGCCCAACGCTATGGCCCGCAGCGCGCCACTATCGCCCGCGCGCTCAACGAGCCCTCAACAGACCCCGCCGAGATGCGGCTCTTTACGGACGCATCCTGGAATCCGCACACTCAGATCGCTGCCATTGTGGCGAGAACCGAAGATGGCTGTCATCGCCGACAAAATTACCGCCTAGACGAGACACCCTCCACCACCGAGGTAGAGCTCCGGGCGCTTCAAGTCGGTATAAATTGGATTCTCACGGACCCCCGGATTGTGAGCGAACAAACCAAGACGATCACGATCTACACTGACAGTTCCACAGCCATCCGCGCCCTACTCGGTCCTCCCAGAGTCGGAACCACGGAGTACGCGATAAAGAACGGCTGTCGCATAATAAAAGCACAAAAAGATGTCGCAGTGAAAATCCAGTGGGTGCCGGGGCACTCCGGTCAGGCGGACAATGAGGCCGCGCACGACCTGGCGAGCGAGGCTTGCACTTCTCGCCGCTCGCAGGGAGTGCCGATCTACCGTCCATCGCTCGACCACAGCCCGGAGGAAGAACGACGACGACGGAAGCAAATTCGGAAAAGCAGGCTGAAAGATCATGTACCACCCCTCGAGAATCCATTGCCTAGAGGTCTACCTCGGGGGGCCCAAGTGCTTGTTGTAAAAGCGCGAACGGGCTTCGCTATCACAGAAGACATGATGGCGAAGTGGCGGTACAACCAACTGTGCCATCAAGAAGGCGATCCCCCACCACCTCCAGTCAAGCGTTGCAGCAGCTGCTCCGCAGATCAAGCACCGACCATCAGACATCTCATCTGGGAGTGTGACGGACTAAAAGATGTCAGAGAGAAGCACAGACCACCAGGAGTGACCTCCTATGAGGAGTGGGTTACTCCGGTACAGGACCAAAAAACGACCTTGCTCGCCCTGTGGAGTTTCGCTTGTGAAGCCTCCATAGTGCGCCGCACCTAACTCATAATACTCCTTTAGCCCTTTCCCAAACAGGCCAAGTGCCACCCTTTTTCTGAATAAATTTGTTACTACTACTACTACGTCCCGAGTAAGAAAAATTCACAGGGAATCTTAGGTTATCCCTAAGACGACTTGAAGGCGAAAGCCCAAGCGCCGATGCATGAAAAACAGACAAATGATTTACTTAATTCACTTTGATTTCTCTTAATTCCCGTTGTCATCCTTTTTAATTCCTTTGCCTCTAATTCGTCTGAGTGGTCACGTAAACGTGATAGCGAACCTCCGAAGACAGCGCACTCTCTAACGACGCACTTTTGGCGCCGTTTCATTGGTACCTTTCGTTTTAGTACCTTTCGAGTCGCCGACGTGTTTTCTGAATGTCGACCGAATGATGACACATACAGGCTTTCTCCTTAAAAGGAAACTGAGGCGGTTTTGTATTTGTTGAAAAACACGTAAATCGTCGTCATTTGGCCTCCAGGATCACGAATATCGAGATTTCTTTTCAATTTGGTGCACGGAGGCTGCAGAAAATAATTTTCGAAGTATCACCGAAGCCCCTCTTCACCGGGGTGGGAGGTTACATTAGAAGTTTTCGGAATCTTCGCTCCCGCGCATCTTCAGCGCCTGTCAGGCTTATTCTTGCTACTTTCAAAAAAGGTCAGAAAGGGACATCACGGCTGGTGTCAGTGCGGGGAAATATACCTGGCAAGCTTGCAATTGCGCTTCGCTGCCCACACGGGCGACACGCTCTTGGCTCCCCAAAGTTCCTAGTGTGACGTCACAACTAATCAAAAGCTTTTCTTTTTCTTTTTTTTAGTTACATCTTTGGGGAAAACGAACGTGATATTCAAATTCACGGAATAAAAGTTCGTCAAACTTCAGCTCTAATGCTGCATTCACACTGGCGTTTGTATCGCAACCGCTAAGCGGATCCGCTCGTTTCAATCATCAAATGCGCGTGCAACTGCACTGGATCATTTAGCAACCGCGTTCGCAACCGCTTCGCGAACGCGGTTCAACCGCCAATGTAAATAAAGCAAAACTCGTTTCTTTTTTTTTTTCAAGAAGTGTTTTAGCTTTCTTTTAATAAACGCTAATTTTCTAGAATTCCATGACCGTGCGTTGTTTCTTCGGCCCTGCGCGCGGCAATATCACTTTTGATAAGGAAGTCGCGAGCAGCGTGCAGTGCTCTCTTCTGCTGTGCCGGAGACGGAGACGGAAGACGTCGGAAGGGTCAAGGTCTGAGGACTTGTCGTTAACGTCGCTTGGCTGAAGTGTTGGTCAAAATGCCCGTACTTCCAAAAATTAACCATAAAAAAAGAAGTTGCGGGAAGCCCCGCGCACGTTATGTAACGTACTCTTTCCTCGCCAAAACCGTAATTACATTTCCTCCATTAAACTCCCGGATGATCATAGAAACCTTCGTTCAAGCGACGTTCCGTGAAATCTGATTCAGGGTTAGACTCTGTTGGCCAAAATTAATAAATTCTTGGTTAATATTCGAAATCTCTGTATATCTTATATTTACGTTTCCTCCAGTTCCCAATTATATCCGACGCAGTTTAGTTTGCAACGTTCCTTTTACAGCATGAAAAATGCGACGCTAATGTTTTGGAAGCAGGATGACTTTCCTGCGCTTGTTGGTTTGAAAAGAAGCGCGACAGTGAGTTACCTTTTCAGGCTTCTAAATTGGAGGGCACTTCGATAGTATGTCTGCCTCTTATCGATTACTTTTTTTTTTTGGTTGGTTGATAATTGTAATTTGCAGTTTATTTTTAATGACCAAGTAACACAAGACAAGCAACCAGTCGACACTGCTTGCCGGTGTAACGAAAGCAACTCTTTGTCGACCCGGGCAACCTTTAGCAATCTGCCCCTCACAATTTTTTTTTCGTTTTTTTTTTTTTTTGGCGATTGGTGATGTTTAGTCGTGAATAAATGTTTCTAACAAATTGCATTATATATGCATGTCTGCGCGTAAAGCCGATGTCACACTGCTTGTACATCATCCAAAGGACAGTCTGCATACGCACAGATTCGAACGCGAGCCACCGCGAGATCCGTGCTTCGAATGCCGCATGGCAATGAGTTCAAGGAGGAAACTTAACACGCGGCATTCGAACCACGGATATTGCAGTGAGTGTTTGTTCACCCTTACGCCGTTTTATGTAAATTTTTGTTGCCAAAGCCAGACTGTGCTGCTTTTTTGTTTCACATTTATGCTCTATGGAGGTAAATTATTGAAAAGCTATACACCTTTTCATCTTAGTGCGCTGACGCACCCGATGCCATTAGTTAGCTTCAGTTTTGTCGATTCCGGTTTCAACGTGCAAGCGATTCAGTTATGTCGTCTTTCCTTCATTTTGTGATACAAAGTGTTTCTTATAGCACACAACCAATGAAACAGCGGTACTGAGCCACTTTGAGAACCACGAAATGGTTTCGAGTCTAAATTGCGGGTTTTTATACGAACGCCTTAGATACGTCTGATTACGTTCATCGTTAATTTCGGCCATGTTCGGCGGTTATGCGAATGCACTCATGCACGGGGAGCATTACCATCGATGACGGTCGCACCGGATGATACTAGTTTTCATCAAATAAACAATGAATAGACTAGCACAGAAATGCGTAGTGAAGAAGCATGTCGACAGAATGATGAACAATGTGCTGAATCGCGAAGAACGGATGAACTGAGGTTTCCTGGACACCGAGTTTTTGTGAACCTCGGACGCTGGAAAAAGCTCGTATAATGACGCAGGTATCTATAAAAAAATGAAGTTATATTGTTTCGAAATACTCGAGAAATAATTCGACAGTCCGACCTAGGCCGAGTAGCGAATTTGTTTATCGGGCCTGTTTATTATCGGCCGTGTTAATGTACTCATCGAGGACATATTGCAATATTGGCCTTTGGGGATAAATTATTTGTTATATGAACATTCAGTGCGTATTTAAGATATAAGATCAGTTACATGCCAGTTACAGTTTGGCATTTGTCTTCCGTTTTGTCAAGCAAAATTAAAGGGGGTAAGAAGTCAGATTGGCAAGTTTAGCGGAAGTCTAACTTAATATAGCACTTCATGGACCTGTGTGTGCAGATTTTTATTTGTTTGAACATATCCGCTTTATAGATTGCGGTGTCGCCAGCCACTGAAAGCAGGTCTATTCGCCATCGAAAACGCTGCACTCAGGTGATTTTCATGTAACGGCTTTTTTTTCTTTTTTTTTGTGGGGGGGGGGGGGGGGGGGGCGGGGGGGGTTACTGATTGCGGACCTTAGAAGCCTTAAAGCTGTCTGCGTCAGTTTCTTATGCGTGAAGTTCCAACTTTTGTGTTGAAATAAATTAGGTTAATTGAACCGGTACTCCAATTAAGCTTATCAACTCACTTGAAAGGCTGCAGGCATGGGATTAAACACAGTATAATTTTTTTTATTTGATTAAATCATGAATAAATTGACCAAGTGAATGTTTATATCGCAAAAACAACAGAGAACGTTGCACAAGTGTAAGTCTGATATTACGAAAAAACAACAAATTGTCTGATGTTGACGTACCCATTATTCCTAGCATCGAATAAAAGGCAAGTAAAACGTGCCTTACCTATGTTATCCACGAGTTCTCCCATAGAATCAAAAGCAGCTGTTTTCGACCTATTATGAATAGAAAGGACGGTGCTTTCGGGAAACACACGTAGACTCTTTACGCTGGCTATTTTTTGTGGATAAATATATGCGCGTCTTATTACGAATGTTTCGCCGCTCTCAGTAAGCAAACCTGAGTTGTAATAAGTGATTGTACTTTAAACCCTGGTGTTGGCTTAGTCATATCTACATACTCAATGTGACTCAGTGATAACGTGGATTCCTGTGCCTCATCCTCACGAGCCTTTGGTACGCCGATGGTGAAAAGAGTCAAAATGCACTAGAAAATGAACTGCGTTAGTTGTGCACATAATGACGCAATGCAATCTGGTAGTAAATATAAGCGTCGAACTACGCTTTCCTGAGTAAGACGAGAAAACGCGGTAAAATGGGACAAAAAAACACAAAAAATAATACAACGGATTCGTTAAAGCACAAAAAGGTGAGCAGAGCGGCGAGTTGAAGCAAATCTAATGGCGGCCGTGTCACGTCATTTCAAGATGGCAGCGCCCATGCGACAGAGGCTGAAAACGCTTATACAATAACTTAATGTCTGTCTAACCGCCGTGGAAGAAGCCATCGAGGTATCCCTGCAAAGTCACGATTGCAGATGATTTAGTTACCTGTAAGAGCAATCAGTTTTCAGGCTCGATGCTCCCGGGAAAGCGAGATACAATTATTGTATTAAAACTGCTCAAAATGACAAATAACAATTAAATAACCGGAGTGAACACGATCGCCGCACGTGCCGCACAGGTATGCGTTTTGTTGGCGTGGGTGGGATCTCAAACTATGTTCTCTGCAGCTGTTATAGTCTTCGAGCCGAGCGGAAATGTTAGATGCACCCGCACAGACATTCTCGGCGGTAACGACTTCCTCTCTTTCCTTCTCCCTCTTATTGAGGGGAAGAGGCGGGCAATGGCGGGAGCACAAAAGGGATCATTACAGAGCGAGGTGCCGGATGCCTCGGCGTCTGCGGAGGCCCGCTCTCGGACGCGGCGCGGAACTCGTGTGTGCGCACTGGAAGTCTCCGTTGCCGCCCCTGCTGATAAGCGATACGGTTCTTCTCCCACGCACTTTGCCGCCACTCCACACGATGGTCTGTCGTCCGACGGCAGTTGACCGTTCGCGATGAGTGCGTACTGTCGGCGTCGTGGTCAAGTCTTTCAGAACCGAAGGAACAGCTCCTCCTGACGAGGCTGATTGGTGGGCTGGTGGCAGAAGGAAAGAAAGGTTAATCTGAGCGTTTGTCCCCGGCTACTCTGCGCTGGGGTATATAAGGGAAGAAGGAGAAGGGACATAGAGGGATGAGGGAGTTGGATGAAAAGATTGAGATGGTGATGAAAAACGGTGAAGATTATGCTAAATATCACGCAGACACACATACGCATACGCACCCGCACGCATACAGACGCCCGCACGCACACAAACAAAAGAAATCGAAAGTCCCGTTGAGAGTTCGGAACCAGCGAGAAACAGTATTAGAGCCTCGGATGCCTTTGCAGATTGTTCTGTTGTGTCGCAGGGCCCGAGCACTTTGCTGGAAACAGCCGAGTTCTCTCGTCGAGAGCCTTCTGTGAACTATATGTTGCGAGCCTCGGGATTACTTTTTTCTGAACAAGAAAGGACCTGTGAGTGAATGTTTTTCTATACGGTTCTCGTTCAAATAGTCCGGACGCCGTGGAAAACCGGAGGTCCATGTGAAGCAGCCGCGCCTAACTGTAACTCAATGAAAGGAACTATTCGAGTTATCAGCCCTTATTTGGAAGTTTAGTAACCTGCAGTACCAAACTGGTTTTGCTGGCCGTGTTCCCACACTCTAAAAAAAAGGGTGTCATGGGGTACACCCATAGGGGGTGCATGTGCTTGTCACATATACTACACCCTTTGGGGGAACACTTGCCACACCCCAAATATGGGAGTACGTGTACACCCGTTTGTGTGGTGCACATGTACACCTTTTTCTACAGAAATCTCACACGAAGGGAACACAGGTGCACCCCATTCAGTGGTGTACGGCTGCACCTCTTTCTACACCCAATTAAATGAAAGGAACACAGATGCACCCCGTTCGAAGGTGTACCATTGCACCGCTTCATAAACCCGCCTCACTCAAAAGGAACACAGATGCACCCCGCTCAACAGTCTACCATCACTCCCCTTTCTACACCTACTGCTCTCAAAGGGAACACAGGAGCACCCCGTTCAATAGTGTGCTGTTGCACCTCTTGCTACAACCACTGAATTCGAGGAGAACACAGATGCACACGATTCAAAGGTGCATGGTCACACCACTTTACGCACCCACTTCATAACTAACTTCATAAACCTATATAGACATCAAGGAAACCCTTAAAAAACGTATGCGCCCCGGTGATAGCAAAAAGGCAGGTAAAGGGACACACGGGATTGTTTTCAAATCTCATAAAAGTTTATTAGACAGCTTTTTCCGTAAACAAGTACAAACTTGCAAGCAATCCGTGATATTTGAAGAGGTGCGAAGAACCTGTTACACAACTGAGAAGATTACTCAGCAAACAAGAAACGGAAGTGAGTCTTAGGCAGTGTCTCTGTTCTCCAAGCAGCCGGCAGAATTATTTCCACCAAATTCCACCAGCAATCGCCATTCATTCATCGAACGAGGTTTCATCGACAGCTGTACCCGCGAAGTGACGCGTACGGGGGTGACAGGTTGGTTAACATTTTCGTAATGAGCCGCCGCAGACTGTCGCCTCGAAGCGGCGTGAACGGGTGGGCTGAGTCGGTGAGCACGCATTTCAGAGATACACGAGCGACAAAATGTCCCTACAGCGTGCATTTCGCGTAACGAGGACGATGAAACGTTAGTGTCGATGAAACGTGTCTACAGAACGTTTATCAACAAAAACGCTGCTTTCACAAAACGCCGAGAGATTAAGGAAGTCAGTATTCTACCTGCAGTCGTCACATGATTGTAGTCAGCTAATGGCAAGCGACTGCCGATAGAATTTCGGGGAAATTATTCTCCCGGCTGCTAGAAAATAGACATGTCGCCTAATTCTAGAGGTAATCCGGAACGGAACGGTCAATTGTTGCAAAGAAGTAGGTTGCTGAGCACTTACGATGAAAATACCGGACTCGAAATGTGTAATCCGAAATATATATCGACACGGGCACTGCAGCACAACACAAACACACAAAAACGAGAAGAAAGGGGTCCGTGAAGATTCAACACGATGTGGCAGAAGCAGTAATTTGCCGAACCGAACACAAAACACATTACATGAATTCCTTGGGCTTTTTTGGAGAAATCGCTTGTTGCATAGGACGTTTCAAACACTGGAAATCTTGGTACACTCGAATACGTTGTCGCGGACGAAATCTACGGCAGCCCCGCTGGTCGCAGCACAGCACACAAGAGAGGCCGGAGTCAGACATTCCGAGGTCGGGAAAAGCTACTACGTCATCCGTGAAACCTTTACCACATGATCACGCTCCTGCCGTCACCCCGCCCAGACAGCGGAGTCGAGGGATGAAAAGCCTCCAGTTCATTGGTCCGGCAACTGCGCACCTTCTTCCATGCTTTCAGCTTGGAGAGAAAGAAAAAAAATAGCAGCTCCTTCAAGGCCAAAAGGGGGCCCTCGCAAAGGCTTATCTTCAGGAGCAGCCCAACAATGAACACATTGACAGGACTTGTCACTTATATCCTCTTGAAAGTTCGACCAAAACTTAATAGTGCAGTGGATGCTACCCGTGGCCTTGGCCTTCAGGCAGGTGCCGTGCTCTGCCTTATCTCTAGCTTGGAGACTGTAGTCACGTGATCATACCCGGAGACCCGATTGGCCTAAAACAAGTATAGCGTCTACTCTACTGTCAATACCGAGTGTACAGGATACCTCCATACTCCTATGAAACTGACCAACCCAAAAAGTGACCCCCAAGAGGGAATCCAAGCACAAGCTGATCGGGTCGTGTGGCTAGCGTGGGGGGTGCACTGATACACCTAGAGGTTTTTAAGGGAGAGGAGAATGCTCATTGTCGGTGTACAAGTACACTGGCTGGGTAACGCAGGGTGCATCTTTCAGGAAAAGGGTGCATGTGCGCCTGATGCACCTGACTACACCCTTTTTTTCTTAGAGTGCATCAGTATAGTATGAATGGGGATAAAGTCCCCATTTAATCGTATTTGCTTCGCTCGTGTGAGATAATTGCGCGTTTTTCTGTCCGTGATTGGTTTGGCCGGAAATAGCAAACGCATAAAAACGACGAGTGCCATGACGGTGCACTTTTGGCGCTGCTTAAATTCATCAGATCATTGGTTGAGGACGAGAGTGAAACGGAGTTAGCATTGCCCCGAACCCTGTTATAGCCGTGGCGCTGGAAGCGTGCTTAAAAAGTCTGGAAACGCATCCAGGACGATCTACAGACCCGGCAAATCTATTAGCTGACATACGAAAAAGAAAGAAAATAAGGGTGAATATGACGAAGAGATTTATGACCCACGAAATCTCTCGTAAAGTTATAGACATCCGGTGAGTCATTATAGGATGGTCTCATGGCTGCCAGAACAGCGAAAATGCCGACTCGAAAGCTCGGAGTGATTGGTTTCCGAGTCTTGTAGACGCTTTGCACACGCGCTGGATTACAGCCGCCATTGCTGACGCTCTCTTGTCTTACCGAGAAAACCGAGCCCCTGAAGCGGGCTTGACGAGCATTCAAAAAGTCGAATGCTGGGGAGTTGGACATAGCTGGATCTAAAATGGCAATAACCTGCCCTGCTGTAGTAGCGATGGTGCGAAGTGATCGAAATAAGAGGAAACAAAAACTGAAGGTCGGCAATGGTGGCGCCCATGCACAGCTGCTGCACGGGACGCCATTTTGTTGGACGTTGTTCGCAGCGCATGTTCAGAAAGATGCTCGAGGACGACTTCTCTGGCATTTCAGAAGAAGCGAGCACCGCGTGAGCACAGCTTTTATCGGCGCACACGTTCCGCGAGCGCACAGGTATTGTGATTGACTGACTGCGACGAATGGAAGAGGACGCGCGTTCAACGTCCATTCCAGACAATCGGAATCGTTGTTCTTGGAAGACGATAAATGGGAGTTAGCTCCGAGCATGCACTGTGAACAACATCCAACAATATGGCGTCCCGTGAATACCCCTATACTTAGTTCCAGCCTAGGTCCGAGCCCAGCCGACGCCACGAGTCAATATAGAACCAGTCAAACAGCGCCAAAAGCGCGACGTCGTGGCGTTCGTCATCTTCCTGTGTGTTGCATCGTCCGATAAACCAAGGAAGTGCAGTGAATACCTGGTGACTTTAGCTTTTAGTGTGTAAGTGTATCCGCGTTCGATCCTTTGACTGTGCTCTGACCTAGGATAAAAGGAAGTACAGCACGGTAGCAGCACGGATCTTTTCGCTATAGAGCTGCAGAGCGATGGCAGCGTCGTCGGACAATGGCGCACTAACTCGTGCGCGGTCGCACGGTGCACCGAAGACTGGCGCTTCGTATTATCTGAGCATCCGCGCGCTCGCGCGTACCCTCGTCGAGGCCGTTTTGGGTGTTTGATTTCGCGGTAGCAGCTTAGAGCAAACCAACCGTCGGCGGCACGCTAATTGGTCGTTTGCCATCTAGCAACTGCACGGAAGGGTATCTGCCTCTGCGGCCCTCGCGATGGACGATATAATAAGGGCGGACGCTGTATCGTGTGCTGCCTGTGGGAGTCGGGACCGGGCTGCTTGACGACGGTCGTGCCGACGCGTTATGGATGCGGGCACGGCGAACGAAGCCCGCTAATGCGCGCGTGTTCACGTTCTCGTCGTCCCTTCGTTCCGCGTTGGAAGTGTGAGGTAAGAAAGGATCATGCGGATCCGGAGTGCGGTCGCGCATGTGATCCTGGTCGCTTCGACTGTCTGATTCTTAATCGGCGCATAAAATATTTTTGATTGTTCATCTTCTTTTGTTTTTACATGCTAGTGGAATAAATTAGTAAATAAACTAAGGTCACGTTCTTTCAGGGATCGGAAAGTGCTTCATTAAATTGCTCAATTGATATACACCCCGAAAGTAAATGAAACTGTGATTCGAGAGTAATCGTTACTTTGTTCCGTTCGGGTTTACTAGGTAACGTGATTGTCACGAGTCATCCTATTTTTTTTTGTGTAGATGTACTAATAAATTTGGTACACGAAGTCATCTTTAGGTACTTGATTTTTGCACAATTGTTTTTATGCGTCACTAAAAATAGGTTTAAGAATGCAAAACACATTTAAATCTGAATGACTGATGATCGTAATCAAACCAAAACAGTAAGGCTGAATTAAAATTGGGTAATGATCAGCTGGAGTGCTAATTATTGTGTTTTTATTAAAATAAATGTCAAACAAATGAGAAAAAAAACTGGTCACGCAGCTGTCAAAAAATTGATGAATTACGGGAAGTTGTGTTAGTATAGTAGTGCACAACTCAATATACTGGTTGCGTGCGTATTTTCTCGCCGAAGAACGGTTGCAAAACATGTCTCCTGACGTGCCCATCCACGTTTCCGTGATCAAACATATGCAGACACATAGACGTTTACCTCCGTGTCACATGTTAGATTCTATAGTAAATGAATCGGCCCGCAGCTGTTAGCGAACCTTTCTCGCGTATTCACATTCCAGCGACTGCAAGAGGACTATTTGCCGTCTTCGCAACTTTGCTGTGCCGGGCGGCACTAACTTAGCCCTTTCATTAACGTTTGTAGCCTATATTCACTTCTGTCCACGTGGCTGCTGCGTTACATAATTTCAAATGAAGAGAAAAAGAAACGAATTACAAGTGCGCCATTCATTACCCACCGAACCTGTTTTTTTGTTGTTGTTCTTTTAAAGTAAGGTTTGGATAAATTTTAGGTCAGAAACTTTGTCAATGTTATCCCTAGCGGCCTCCGCTTCGCTCTGTTACCGTAGCTCCTTTTTTGCTTTTGGGTAGTCTCGAAAGCTCGTTGCAAAAAGGAAACAAGATAAGAACAGGGAGCGAAAAAGAATAGTTCGCGCTTTTCGAGTTCATCCTTGCTCGCATTCGGCCGTTCTAGTGGCCCCCTAAACTGTGACCGTCTATGACGGTGGGACGCTTTCTTATCGCGAACCGGTCTGGGCCCTCTGTAAAACCACACTCGGGGGTCAGCAGTATACCGTACTCCCTATCGCATTACGATGGACCGCAGTGGACGCTACGAACCACCGGAGCCAATCCGATGCTGGATGAGTGTCACGTGACCTTCTAGAGGGGCGCAACGACGTTCGGGGCACGTGGTCGGGTGTTTTAGAGTATGCGTATATTACTCTACACGGGATGCGTTCGCAGCACTGGCTTGGCTGGGACAGATCGTGTACCATTCGCTGCGGTCTCTAATTCTAGTACGTCGTTTGGATACCTCGGATACCCCTCCATAAAGACACCCAAAAACGACACGATGCTTGCGCAAAGCCGGCGATTGAGTATCTGGTATCGTTATCGGAGTCATTGGGACGATCTATACTAAAACTCTACAGTGCGTTGGCCCCTGGATAATACACCGACCTATACGTGCTGCGCCTCGTCGTGGCACACAAAGGGTGCTCGTTGTAAGAAAATAATTTAGGTAAAAAGGAAACAAGACGTGCAGTTACGGAGAGCAGTTACAGAACGCGGGAATAAACGGGATCCGGGCTATGTTTGTCTCCCCACTTCGCCACCCGTTTGCGTCACAATTTTCAACGAATGCTGAAGAACCATCTGCTATACAAGTCCGGCTGCGAAACTCCCATCAAAAACCTGACCCCCCCCCCCCCCTTTTTTTTTTCTTTTTTTTTTTTACTAAGCGTGAGGCCGCATGCGCAGGAGTTTGCGCAAAGTAAACGGGTTTTACTAGGCTTGTATTTTTTTCCTTCTTAAATTTGTATGATAATAATTTGCTTACCAAAGCATAATAAATTTAAGAAAAAAATACAAGCTTGTATTTTTTAGTTCTTAAATCTGTTTGACAATAATTTGCTTACCAAAGCATGATAAATTTAAGGTAAAAATAATTAATGGTTGAAATCGTTCTTAAATGATTTATTGTCACGCTAGCGGTAATTTTTCTTATTTTGTATTACTTACAGGAAACGAGTGTATAAAAGAACGAAAGCAGGCACTGTTTTAGCGTGATTCGGTCGCTTGTCCAATTTGCGCACGGTCTAGAGTTACTAGTGGCGTCCACATAATGGGTTGCGGTTTAATAGTTTTGCTTTCTACTGTGCTTCCCAGAACTTTAATGGTCGTGATGTACAGAGGGAAACGTGTTGGCGTGTATCACGCGATATTTGGAGTATTTTAGTCCACAGTTATTCGAGTAGCCAAAATGACACAAGATCCGATGTTTTCATTTCTTACTTTTTTGACACCTAGGTGTAGACGCCTCAAACAAAATTGAGAAGCAGGTAATTTCCGGCGGCCATTTAACGATAGAATTGTGGAGTACATAGGTCTCGCGTAGCACAGCTTCCCCTCCAAAGAAGTCCTTATTTCTAAGCGGCGTAATTTAGCCTATCGAAGCAGTTGAACAATAACATCGGTGGTTCTTGCGACCGAAATGCGGTGATGTGAATCAATATTGTCGTGACGTGATATATAGCTATGTCTCCGAGTTCGAAAGGGTTTGTGATCGAAAGAGGAGTTCGTTTTATATTCTTACACGACGGACTTGAATAAAATACAAACCTGGGCCGACTTGCTAGAAGCAGCGTCTCAGCTGAGACTGTGTGAAAGAAAGCACTGCCAAAGCCAGCGCACGAGCTGAGCGGGACTCAAGCTGCGTCTCAAGACGCTCGCGCGCCCCACCCTTCGCTGTGCTTTCTTTCACCCAGTCTCAGCTGAGACGCTGTTCTAGCAAGCCGGCCCTGATTCTCGCTGTGAGAGAACTCTACGTAACATTAATTGTTATTTTTTGTAAACGACAGTTCTGAGTACATATGTGATCACGCCCGGGAAATACTGAAGAAACGATTGGTCTGTTTTGCGTTGTTTCCTCTAAGGTATATTTTATCAAATAAGTCGCGTAATCATCGCAGCGTCGATCATGAAAAACATCTGAGCAAAAATCGCGTTGCATCCACTGCAACCGCGGCGGACGCTATGACGTAATCCAGTACCGCGCCGCACGCCTTAGCTTCAGTGGCTCGGTGACGCGATGCAACGCGGTTTTTGTTCACATCTGTTTTACGTATAATAGGTTCGAATAACTGGTTGCTTTATTTATTTATCCATTTATGTTTCCTTCAAGGACAGTACACAAAAGTGAGTGTGTGTGTCGGGAAAAGGGGGGGGGGGCTGTATGATGTGGATATAAAATCAAGGCACAACTATTCAAGTTCAAAGTTTAAAGTTTATTGAGACAACCGTCGAGTAATACAGTTGTCTGCATGGGGCCGTCCCAAAAGACCTTGACATGCCTAAAAAGGCGACAGCCCCCCCCCCTTTTTTTTTTTCTAACTGCCAGACCATCCAGCATGCCCAGACAAAATGAATGTATGAAAGAGGACGAAAACTACTTGATCAGAGCAAATCAAGCATAAAAACGGATCAGCAGTAACAGGCACTGCATATAAAGACAAAACCACAGAAACAAATCCAGATTGTTCTCCACGCCGTGACAAACATATCGACGTACATTATTTCATTTTTCTTTAAGCCTGCACAAACACGGCGAGCGATGCGGCCACGCGCAACAACACATAGCAGAAAAAAATGACGTCCGCAAGATGTAAGTGAACCAGCCATCTCTACAGCAAATAAAAAAAATCGCTAGGCATGCAGAAGGTGTCGTTAAACGAGACTGTACTTGCGCACGAAACAAAACACTAAAAACTTGTTACTTTTGAAGCGATAATAGATACACATTTATGTTCCTCTTTAAAGCTTGCACAGACATATACCTTCCTGAATAATGGCCATGAGATCAGGGTGGTCATTTAGAAGTCCGGTATTTAATAATTTAATCTGCGTATTTTTGGCTTTGTGCAGCTCGTGAGCCGAAAATTGTGTGGATGATCTTTCCAAAGATGATCTTTCCAAAGATGAAATGGGATCTCATTATAAATGAATAAAGATAACTTCTTCTTTACTACATATTGAATAGTTAATATTGGGTGCTTTCTAAAGAGCGGAGCAGAGTTACTCTGGTATGGGGCATTTTCGCTCAAGCGCAAGGCCTTTTTCTGGAGTACGCGCGTGGTTTCCATATCTGCCTTTGCTTTGGTCCCCAAACAAGAAGACAGTAGCGAAGACGGGAATCAACTGAAGTATAATATATAGCTGTTTTTTCACCCGTGAGGCAGTAAATTCCTAAATCTATAGATAAGCCCCAAAAGATCGTGAGATTTCCATTCTTTCTCTCGGCACATGGAAAAACCAATTTAGAGTTTCATGAAACAGAACGCCTAGGAACTTTCCTGATATAACACGTTCGATGATTTCTCCTTAAAACTGAATTTGAATTTTTTGTTGAATACAATTATTCCGTGTTCGAAATATAATATACTTTGTTTTTTTCGTGTTTAATAGAAGTTGGTTAACTCTAGCAACGATGATAAATTTTCAAGCCACGCATTGGTTTCGCGCTCAAGTACTGCAAGGCTTATTCCAGAAAAAAAAAGGAAAATGGGTTTTTGTCATCAGCATATAAAAATATATCTGGTGAAAAAGAATACATGTGTAGTTAATTTCTGCATAGCACATCTTGAACTCCTTCCAATCAGTGCGTCTTTTTAACAGGTTTATAATCGATTTTGACGTAGATTTAATGCCTTACTTCGCGAATGTATGTTTTTTTTGTTTTTTTTTTTTTGTGAGCTCGCAAATGCGCATTGAGAGGGAACTTCTGAACGCCGGCGTCAAAAGGTCTTTACGGGAAATAGTATTTTTTTTTTTTAATGTGGACCATCGCAGAGCGTAGCCACCTGCGGTGGCGACGCGTGCCCTACTGTTGCGTATATAAAGCGACTCAAAAATCAGGCGTTGTTAAATAATGAAATGCGTTCTTGTAATCGCGCGTCTGTATGTCGTAGATAAAAGAGTCGTCGTTTCGACAAATATCGACGTTCGTCGCTCCGAATAATAAATGCTCCGGAAAGAGACGCCGACGTCGTCGCAAGGCATCGAAGCGTCGATCAGAGCTTCCGGGAAGTGGCTTGTCTCGATTCGACGCTGGCCGAGCTCCACAGGAGTCGTGTGATTCGTGTCGTAGCGATTTTTCAGTTGTCGACACCATATGTCATAAGTCTTCCGATGTTTTCTCCGAGAGTGTGTGCGTGCGCGTGTGTATGAGTGTGTGTGTGTGCACGCGTGTATGTGCGTGCGTGCGAGATGTATGTGTGCTTGTGTGCGCGTGTGTGTAAGTGTGCGCGTGCGTATATGTGTGTGTACGCCTGCATGCGTGTGTAAGCCTGTTTGTTTGTTTGTTTGTTTTTGGTGGGGAGAGGGAGAGGGGTCTGCGATCGAAATACTTTATTGCTTACGTCATTCGTCGGAGGCCAGTGCCAGGCGCAAACTGGACACTTTTGTTTTCCTGAAAAAAAAATATAATAAAAGAAAAGAGAGAGAAGTAGCGTGGGGCGGATGTCCGCTGTCGATGTAGGCAGCGCCATAATACTGGATCGATTTTCTGTGGAGTGGCGTTTCATAGTTTGTTTTCCCCCGTACACGGACGGGGACGTTTTTCGATTGCCGCCA
>JAZHYW010043158.1:0-75934 GCA_037355805.1 Ixodes ricinus
TTCGTGCTCCCCATGTTTTTGTTTTTTCGTTCAGGGAGACTTCTACATCTATGTAAGCTGGTCGGAGCTGTTCGGAGCTGGGAGGAGTTTCACAATCGTAATCCTGTCAACATTTTTTTTTTGGCACACAGCAGGTTACGAGTTTAGTGAGTCTGGTAATTTAAGATGTCGAAAGTTCGTCGATTTCACTCAACTCGGAATCATTGCGTGCGAGTGAAATTGACGAAGTTTCGACATTTTAAATTACGAGACTCATCGAGCTCGTAGTTTGCTGTGTGCAAGCCATAGTGTTCATTTCTTTTCTGGAATAGATTCAGCCCTACTCTAATGCCAGATGGCAAAGTAGATGCCAGAACAAATATAAAAATAACTTAATTAACGAAACCGCCTTTTTTTAAATTCTCCGGCATGTTTTTTTGTTTATTTCGTTTTGTTATAACTCCCCCCCCCCCCCCTTGATTGCAATGCCAGATGGCGATGAATGTATTCAACAGACATAAAGATAGGGCTATTAGGAAAGCAAGCTTTCCTTTTCACGGCTCGTTCACAGAGACAGAAACGACAGCCGTTAACGATAAAGCACCTGGGATGAGCTGTAGCTTCGTATGCCGCTTGGTATAAAACCAGCCCATAAACTAGGACACGTCACCCGCGACCGATCAATCTTTGTTAACCTGAACCACGCAAACAGTGATACACGACTGCGCGACGGTATGATGTTCATGCACATCGGTACACGGGCCGGAATGGGGACTGAGCCAAGGATTCTTGTGTCCGACAACGCAAGCTTTCGCCCCCCTTCCCCAAACACACACACACACACACACACACCGAAAATCAGTGACTCCGAATGCATTCCAATTGTCAAGCGTTGAAAAAAATAAAGTAAAAATAACTCCAGAACGTTTTTGCGACTGTATCGCAGCGCAGTGTATACAGTCAGGGGCTACCGAGAGCCTATATACGCTTCCTTCAGGGACAAAACAAACGGTTTCCGTCAAAGCGGTCTCACCCGCTTTCACATCCAGGGCTGCACCTCGTTTTCCGCAACGGCAGATGCGCGTATCCTTGTATACATATACGCGCGAGAATATACAACGCTGTAACGAACGCAACCGAGCGAGTCGCGCGTTTGCGCGGAGCTTCAGAACCGGGTCAGGGAAAAGGCCCCCTGGATAGAATTCGCGCTACGGGTCAGGGAAGCATCCAGATAACCTTGTTTCATGCATATGTCAGCGATATCTGACAAACATCGCGCGGCTGGCAAAGATATCATACAGACCTTTCCAAAAAAAAAAGGGGGATCCTGGCCGGCCACTTTTGTTTTAAGTGTTCGTGCGCATAAGGCGCGTGATTCGATCGCTTTCCGAAGCGACGAACGATATGCGCGTGCTGGGCCATAGCCTCCTCTATACTCACAAAGCCTGGCAGTTCGACGAAAGAGCCATAGAGTGCCCGGTCGCAGATTTGGAGCGCGAGCAGTCTTGTAGCACAGAGCATCAAAGAGCCATTTTTCGGGGAACCTGGAAGTCAGCGCACAGCTTTTGCAGCGGCGAGGACCCGAAACAGACTTGTTCGCTCGGGAGAAGTGTGTTTTGGCGTGTCGCCGCAGCGGGGCGCCAGTCACGTGGCTTTCCTCTCATCCGTTGTCTGCCGCTCCACCTTTCCTATTTCGGCGGCCGCTTCTCGTGGCGGTCTGCCAGGCTTTGTCAGTATAGAGGAGGCTATGGTCGTGGCAGCCACACGAGTAGCAAAGAGGTGTCACGCTGTGCCGTTGTAACCATACCGAGTGTTCCGACAAAGGGGTTTTGATAGTCACTGAGATACGAAGAAACGCCTAGGACGTGGCTTACAACCTTTAGACACTTCTTGCTCCGCGACTGGCCCTTCGGCGTTTTGATTGGGTAGTGCCGCAACCTGATTGGCAGAGGAGCGACTATAAGATGCACCGCGCCCTGCATTTCTGAAGTTGTCAATGTCTGTAGATTTAAACCAACTTATAAACCACACTCTAAAAAAAGGTGGTCGTAAAATAATTTTGAAGCAGGGGTCCACTGCTTATACGTCATACAACAGACAGTTTTGCAAACAGATTCGGACGCGAGTAACCGCGACATCCGTGCTTCGAATGCTGCACGGCAACGAGTTGAAGGGAAAACATCGGCACGCGGCATTCGAACCACGGATATTGCGGTGACTCATGTATGCAGACTGTCTACTGTATGATGTGCGAGCAGTGTGACCCCGGTTTTAGAAATGATGACACCGAACTCTGGACAGCTACCGCCATCTATGAGCGACGGCGGCAACCAGACAACTGGTTGCCTCCGTCGCTCATAGATGGCGGCAACCATTCTTCGGAGGAAGAAGAGCAGGAGCGGAACGAGCGGCGATCTGCGCAGCAGCGCGAATGGTTCCGCAACCGCCGCGAAGCCGCTATCGCCTCAAGTTCCACTGCGTCGAGCGCTTCGAATTCCCTTGCGAAAGAAGAGCAGATCGCTCGGCTGCGAAAGCCACCGCCGAGAACAGAGGCTACAGCTCCGCTGTTCTTCCTTCTTCACCAGAGTGGAAAGGCTGAAAGCATTTTTTTTTGGGGTTGTCCATATTTTGCGCCCTAAAAACTTTATCTTAAGAACTCTCCAAAAAATTATGCGTTCTTTGAAGTCCTTTTTTTTTTATGGGAAAGAGTTCTTTACCGCCCTGTTGCCTTTCTAGTGCGCCAGGGGGCGGTAGTGCTTGAGGCGCCACCGTTCTTTAGGAGCTGAAAGAGTTTTTAGAGCGTCAAAAAAACCTTTCAAGAACGATTTTTTTGTTTTGTTTTTAGAGTGCAGCATAAAAGATAGATGCAACGGACGCACGAACATACTCTCCTCTTTCTTTAGAAAAGTAAGCATTGGGTGGCATTATCTCAAACCGAGCACGGAACGGCTGTCGCACATGGACGCTTTGAATTAGAGCTAACGCCTCCAAAGAAACACACACGAGAAAAAAGAATAGAAAGAAAACAATGACTAAATAACGAAAAAACAACAACAGAAGGAACAAAAAAAAGGTGAGGATCGGAGGATTAACTGGTTCCGCTGCACAGACAGAAATGAAAGAACCTCGAAACCAAAAAAATAATCGATTGTTTCGAGGAGTTGTTCGGCGCACTCGCGCTGTCAGAAGCATTCGGACACGCGTCCAGACTCTTTTTTCGCTTTGCCACTTCGGATCTTCGTTAGACTGCAGCTATAGCTGTGCCCAGATTCCAGAGTTTCTCCAACTGCGCGATCCGGGGTCACGTGGTCTATGGGCAGCGTTCGCAACGAGAGCTGCAGTGTTGCGCCAGTTACCGAAAATAAAGTAGGAAAATAACGTTACTGTTCAATCGTGAAAAAAAAAAAAAGAAACGTCCTGCAAGTGTAACGAAATACCATTACCGTTCCTTCCAAAAAACAACTAAGGAACGATACTTTTGCGTTACTTTGGATTTCAGTGCATGGCAATGAACGGTGAGCCACGGTGACAAACTTGCACAGCAATTCAACGTTTACGAAACAATTTCATAATATTTATCGCATGCTCGTCAAATTTGTAGAATACACCGAGGTCCAGATGGCGCGTAGGACTCTTAAGTGACCGAAAAAGTGTCTAAGTTTAATCAAAAAGAAGTAGTAACGTGTGGCGTAATTCGATAGACAATACGGTAAGATAGTAACGAAATGACTTTACTCGATAATCATTATGGAATCTATCGAGTACGTTAATACGTTACTGAAAAATCTAACGCGTTACGAGTAACGTCGTTACAACTTACTTGTAAAAACGTTACTTGCCAGGAGGCGTCCTCCATTATATTGAAAACGCTCTTCATTGTTTGAGTTGCCCCCTTTCTTAAATCTATAGGCTCTCTAACTGAAGCAATCTCGCCTCGCGCTTCGACGAAGCGGTCAAAAGTTAAAGCCAAAAAACGTTCACGAAATTGACAAAAATATAGTTCAAGCATAGAAACTATATATGAAACCTAGCTATCGTACAAGCACTACAACGCTACTGGAAAAATAAAAAAGAACGAAGAAACGGGTTTTTGCGTTAAACTAACTTATTTCTACGGTAGATCGAACTCTTGGAAAAAGTGGGCACTAATACAGTACAAAAAAAAGTAAAAAATAAATAAAATAAGAGCGGCACCATACAATTATTTTTTTTTTAATCTTCTGCGCTGTTACCAGCATTTAAGCTGCAGAATCTACATCAAACAACTAGGAAAACCATCGCAATAAAGAAAACAGCAGAAGCGGCGATTGATGGTAACAAAATATATATATAAATATATCCGACACCAAGTAAACTACAGAAAGGGCAAACACCTAAACAAGTGAGAAAGCGATAAAATCTGCATGTAAAAACCCAAAGCAATATGAATTACAAAAGTGTTCAGACTATCTTAAACGCCCAGTGATGCGAAACTAAAAACACAATCCGCTCCTTCCGCCGTAGCAATAGAGAAGGCAATACAAAATCATCAAATACAGGAACCACAGGAGTAACCTAATACGCGATAGGAGGCGCTGAAGCTTCAGGATCACCGAAATTTGAGGTAAATAAAATGAAGGCATAACGCGAGAACATTTAAACTACAGAGTCAACCGCTGCTTGTAGATCGTTTAGCTATAATCAACAGAAGTACGCGTACGTAAAGAACGACCTATTGGCGACTCCAGCGAAATCAACGCCGCGTAGCGGCAACGCGGAGAAGCTCAGGAGAGGAGGCCGTTTCAACTCTGTCGTCTGCTATCGCTGCTTGGTTCTCGTAGGCAGCATAGAAACAAGCATCGTTTCCAGTGATTATCTGTATGCTTCCGCCGTGTCATTCCATACGCACTGACTAGAAGAAGGTTTCTACCGTCGAAAAATCGCTTTGCTTTCATATGTAACACCAATTTTACGCTGCAGTGCAAGAAATTTATGGTGGTCCGCGTGTTGAACGACGAAAACGACCTCTTTTCGTCCGCTATTTTGCCTGACCAGCGCGCCCCCTACAGTTCGCTGGAGTCCCGAATAATCTAGCGAAACAATAAATGTACTACATAAGGTACAGAAACTGCAAGCTCTTTTAAAACGAATGCCGAAACAGCCACTACCACTATCACGTTTACCGATGCCACGATGTCTTCAAGACAAGCAAAAGCAATGAACCTTTGTGCAAAAGCAATTCGAAATAGGCCAAGGCCACGAAAAACAACTGTGTGCGTCCAAGAGGCACAAGATAAACAGTCTCTATGTAGACAAACAGAATACATATGGTGTAGGTTTGGGGAGTATCTGAAATACAAGAGTGAAATAGGCACTTCAGCGATTTTTTAGAGCGCAGCTCTTAGGCGCCCGTTTCCGGCGGGCGGCGTCGGCGTCGGCGTCGCGGTCGGCGTCGGCGTAACCGCGCGGTGCATGATGGGTAAACTTTCCCGCTTAATTTAGCGGAAAATTTTCCCTGCTAAATTTAGCGGAAACTTTTCCCGCTAAATTTAGCGGAATATTTTCCCCGCTAAATTTAGCCGAAAACTTTCCCCGCCAAATCTAGCGAAATATCTTCCTCACTAAATTTAGTGGAAATATTTCCCCGCTAAATCTAGCGGAAAATTTTCCCCGCTATATTTAGCGGAAAATTTTCTGCCCTACATTTTGCGAATAAAATTCCCCGCTAAATCTAGCGGAAAAATTTTTCCGGCTAAATCTAGCGGAAAAATTTTCCCGCTAAATTTAGCAAAAAAACTTTCCCGATAAATTTAGCGGAAAATTTTCCCCTAAATAGGGGCGAGCAGGAGAGGAGGAGGGGCATACCTCTCCCTCAGTACCTTCCCCTCCTCCTCCTCAAGAGCTGCGCTCCGATTCGGCGTTACAGGGAGTTGTAAACGGCTTTCTTTTTTCAGTATGTTGTATATAATGCTTAATGGCATATAATTGAAAGTATTTGTAGATTTAGATATAAACCCTGAAAGCTGTGTATTTCAAATTCAACTCTAGCCCATTTGTTGGGCACTCTTCGCGATGTGAACAATATATGTCAAGACTATAAGAGCATTAATTTTCGTCATGGCTGTGAGCGTAATAAACTCCACAGAAAAGAAAAAAAGGTAACAGAAGAACAAGGAATGCACAGAAAGATGTAGAATGAATGATTTTTTTTTTTTGCACGGGGAGCTTTCATTTTTGTGCCCAAAAGAAGTCGCATAATTCATATGATGTTTAAAAGGGCTTTGTTGCATATAGGCCGACAAACAGCCAAAAAGAGAAAACCCTCCCTCAATTCTTCCAGTCAAATTGAGGAAGAGGGAGGCCTTCCTCGTTTCTGCGGGGAGTAACTTGACAGATGCGCTCCTTTCGGGAAGAGAAGAAAGCGAGAGGGAGTAGAAAGAACGTATCTGAGAAAGGGTTTTCTGCCTGTCAGAAGAGGATTATGTAGCTCGGTCTTTAAGTGGTACTAGAAGATGTATGGAATCTTTGATGTTAGGCTTTCACTAACCCTATATACCGAAATTGAATTATTCGTTCTGATGTTGTACTTGCATGCCCACTTTACGCCATAAAAAAGTAAATTTCTATAGCTGTTACAGTTATTTTCTAAGCAATGGATTGTTAAAACGCGACTACCTGTGAACGATCCGTTTTAATGCTGAGGGGTTAATTATAGCTTACAAGTCGCAGATGCCAAACTATGAGTATCAAATGTATCTGTTATAGTGTCTGAAGATGATTCAATGCCCATCGCTTGCATATGAGTACTTTTCATAAATAACCAATTGCATTTGAAATGAAAAGGATGTTTGTCAAAGTACTTCAAATTTTATTTCAACACATTTTCCCGAGTATTTTGTTTTTGTGCATCCCTGAATTCCCGAACTCTAGACAAGAAAACAAAATAGGATCATACATTGAAGGTAAGAAAAACAACAAAAAAATGATGTGAGCAGACATACTTTTAATGCTCTTTCAGACTTTTTTGTCTGAAAGAACTTAATTCTAGGGGAAAACCAAAAATAATTAAAAGGTAGGAACAGTGGCGTTCCTTTCAGCGAATAACCTGAGCGGGAAAAGATTTCCTTCGCAGCACTTCGGGGACGTATCCACGCTCGGGAGAGAAACTTGACAGCATCCATTCGAAGGCGTCGGGGATCAAGTCACACGTGTCAAACTTGTCACCAACGCCGTTGCCCTTCTGAACGTTTCAAAGTATTCCCAAACTCTAAAACAACACGAAAGCATAAACATAACGGAAAGTATTGTTTTCGTACAAACTTTTATTTCAAAAGCCAAGGAGCGGGTATTATTTTTACCATTTTGAAAACCCCGGAGACCAAGTGTCAAAAAGGAACGGCCGCAAAAGCGCGCCTCGAACACAAACGAATTTATATTCCGACAGTCACCTGGGACTGTGTAAAAACACAATTTTCACCTGCGTTCGAGACGGTGTTGGGGTTGTCAACTTTCTGTTTCATCCGTTGCTCTCCAGGAAGTTTCCTCACCAGCCAAGAGGCCAGATTCACGACGAGCTTCTTAGGCTACGACAACCAATAGCTAAGAGTGCGTAAGTTAAGAACATCGTAGAAGAGAGAAATCAGTATTCACGAACGCGTTCTTAAAGGCCGACGACCAGACACGAGATTCTGCAAGGCAGAAGATCCTCCTCACCCTGCAGGGGTGGAGGAAACAGGCAACGGTGGACAGGGTTGAAGGGGCGAGAGGAGGAAGCGAGGGAAAAGTGGAAAGCACGAACTGGTCGGTCTTTAAGTGAGAGGATGAATTCGATGTTCCCGTGCGGAAAAACTAGAACTTCCGGTGTCCCGCAAGCTCTCGATCCCCGCGAGAGCGGGCGGTTGCTTATGGCGGCAACGTCTTCGGCAACACGAACAGCCCATCGGAGAGCTCGCCATGGTTCGGTGCACGTGGATTTTGAAAACAAAGGCTGGCTGCCTTTCTGCCATGTCGGGGGATCGTGTCCGATTTAAATAGGGCCCGAATGCCGAGGCCGGGATAACCGCCTTCGCCAACTGCTGCGAACTCGATCACTACGAAGTCAACACAACTGTCGTCGGTGCTCAAAAAGACGACCCGCGCCGCTCGTTTGCAAATCGGCCTAGGCGTGAAACAAATCGCCGCGGCGTTTTTTGCGGCCTCGGAGATGCGGGAGCGAGCCGACGTCCAAGGAGATACGTTTGAACTATGAGAGTGTCAGCAACAGCCACGGATACACCTGTTCACACTCGGAGCGGACGCGCGCATTTGATCGAAGCGCTGGATTCTCGCTGTTGAACCGCGTTTTGGTAAGTGCTTCGGGGTGACGTAACAGTCGGCAAAGGAAGGTTGGACCGGCATCGCGTGGCTCCCACGAACTGTTCTAGCTCGACAGTGTTAACGTACCGTCGTGTCGGAATAAAAGGGAATAGTAACAAAGAGTACATACCCTATGTTGCGAAGGTAATCCATTCGGCTTTATTTGAGCTATATATCACACAAAACAAGGAGATAGAATCGATGGAAGTCCCTTTTCGACGACAGCGTTCGTCACGGCTGCCTCGGAAAACAAAGGGATGACAAAGGGAAGAGGCTGACTTATTAATCGAAAATTGAGGTCAGCTTTCAAACTATTTATACGGGAAGGGTCCACAAGGGTCACGCTGGAATATTCCATTCAGTAAGCTTAGCCGGTCGTGGGCATACGGTCTTGACCAGGGACCGTAGGAGCTGTATTCGCCTATGTTCTGCATGGCTCGCAGAGCTGGCCCAAGGCGCTCGCTTGGTCGGTGAGATCGTTGCCGTTGTAGCCTTTTCCGGATGTTTGTGGATCCAGAGTTCACTTCTGTCGTGGTCGGTTTCGAGTACTTTCTTTTTTCTTGCTGCTTGAGATCGGGACGCGCGAAAAGAGCAAGCAGAAAAATGAATGTCCGTTGGTCGTCGCGATCAAGTAACTGAGCAACGTTGTCGGCAATGTTGATTTAATGGTAAAGAAGTGCGTAAGACAGCCCCGGAGCTGTCGTGGGTTCCACCGTAAGCTGCGCAAAACTTGCGATAATTTCGTTTCGTTAATACGAATTTGTTCTTACGCTTTGTCGTACGCATATTTTTAGCGTACCCTTACGAAAATGGCATATCTGAACTTATATAAAAAAATAGATACGGTTATATAAAAAATTGAGCAGATATGGCCATATCAAGTAAATCAGTTTATATAAACCTTATCAAGCCAGATCTGCCCAATTTTTTATATATCCATATCAGGGTCCTGATATGGAGATATCAAGACCCTGATAACCTTGATATACAGTTTTTTTTTTATTCTTGTAGATTTGTTTTTAAAAAAGCCATGAAAGCTACACTTATGCGGTTTGTGCGAGTGAGTTATACGCCCAGGGGGACATTATGTGGGTGGCTAATCTTTGCAATAAGTCGGCTAATGATTTGAAATTCACTACTTAATTTTTAAATTAGTGAAAATAGACATATGGTTCCAATTAGAAACTTGCTGAACGTCGTCCAAAATCCCTAAATCAGTCATTTCCAGAAAGACTTTCAGCGCGTGAGAAAGTTACCACTCGTGGTAACTTTCTCAGCAAGTTTCTAATTGAAACCATATGTCTATTTCCACTAATTAAAAGTAAATTAGTGGATTTTAATTAATTAGCCGACTTATCGCAAAGATTAGAAAACTACAATGTCCCCCTGGGCGTATAACACACTCGCACAAACCGCATAAGTGTAGTTTTCACGGCTTCTTTAAAACAAATCTGCAAGAATAAAATAAAAAATAACACCCGGTATTTAGGCATTGCACGTACGTCACATCATGACGTCGAACACCGGTATCCACCATGCTGGTGGGTGACTCTTCGACCCTGCATAGCGAGAGCAATGGTAAACTGTGCCACGCTCGGCTGTAGCAATTACCCGGTATCCCGACGATCGTCCGATCGTTTCGTCGGCATGAACCGCGAGACAGAGTGTCCGTCAAGTTAGAGAAAGTATGAGCGGCAGGAGAGGGATACGTCCGCGGATTACCGAGTTTGCGGCACGCATCTCATAGCGGCGAGCAACTGCACTTTTCTACCGTTGTTTACGTTCGCGCACGCCTTTGCATCGGCTTTTGCCCATTCGTGGTGTAGATGCCCTTTGCCTTTCGTTACATAACGCCGTTCCCCCGCTTCGAGCGATTGTCGCGCCGCGAGCCCGGCCAGACGGCGATCGAGCGGCGGCGGCCACGTGTGCAAGCTAGCCGAGACGCCGCCGTCGGGGGATCGGTTTGTGCCGTCTGCGAGTCGGTAACCTTTGCAGGGAGCGAAGGTATGTAGGCAAGCCGGTTAGGAAACATCATAATATAAACCCTGAGTCAATGAGAGTTGTACGTTATTTGATTTATCCTTACCTCAGGGTTTAGATTATGACGGTAACCTAGCGTTGTTTACCAGTATTTCGCAAAATCGTAACAATCTTTCTACAAGCGACTCGTAAAGCCGCGCGTCAAATTTTAGAACGCGCAATTAAGATCCTTTGTTGTTGTTGTTCTTTTTGGCGACACGTCAAAACTTTGTCGGCGGCATATCGTAACTTTCTGCTTGTAGCGCAATCGCACCAATGCCGAAACATTCTGCACAATTATTCTCCCGGCTGCCAGGAGATAGACACGGCCTAATTCTAGAGTTAATCTGGAAGAGTACCTTTAGGAAAACGATCTATTGTCGCGAAGTAGGTTGCAGCGCACTTACGTTGACGAGACGGTACTTGAAAGGTAATCCAAGATAGATGTCGACACGGCCACGGCGTAATCACCACTCAAACACAAAAACGAGAATGAAGGTGTCCGTGAAGATTCAACACGATGTAGCACAAGCTGTCATTTGTAGAACCGAGCAATAAACGCATCACAAAATATTCTTGGGCTTCTTTGAAGAAATCGCTTGCAGAAGCAGAAATTCGCAGCGGCCACGCAGTGCAAACCACACGAAACTGGATCGGGCCGAACGCATTCCGATATTGGCAAGGTCATCCGTCAAACCACGCGACCACGCACCTTTTATCACGCTTTCAGCTTAGAGAGAGAAAAGGAGAGAAGGACAGGCCAAAACGGAAGTGCACAAACAAAAGGCTTATCTTATGGGGCATCAACGTGCGGATTTGTCACTTGTACCCAAGGCTGATAGTGCAGTGAATGCTATGTGTGGCCTTGGGCTCCAGGCAGGTGCCGTGTTCTGCTTCATCACCAGCTTCTAGACTGAAGTCACGTGACCCTAACCGGAGACACGATTGGCCTAAAACATGCATAGCGTCTACCCTGCTGTCAATACCGAGTGAACATACAACTCTAGTCCAACTTTTGAACTTCCAAAAGGAGCTGTCTGGCTCGAAAGTGACCCAAAACGATGCGAGTTTGACGATACTATGTTTTACGCCGTATAACCCACATCATAATTTAAAATGAAGAAATAAGCGCGACTATTTTTTTTGCGCACGATGTCCACAAATAAATAAATAAATAAATGTGTATATATATTTTTACCAATAAATTTAAAATTATGTGTACACTGTTAGGCTCGCGTTTTTAAATTTCAAATTCTTTTACGAAAGAGTTGAATTTCGCCTTTTCATTCGGGGAGCAAGGCAGCCAAAAATCGAGTCAGTTAATAAGCTACAGACGCATACCCCAGTCACAAAGCCAGCATAAAGGTACCTTTAACATATAGGTTCCTTTGCAATCGACGAATCAGCCAGCGCTCATGGGTCGCGAGCACATGCCACGTGCGAGAGATCGCGAACTATTTGGACGCCGATCGTGCCCTTCATTCCCCGATTTTTTATTTTTTTATTTTATTTATATATTTATTTTGTGAGCGCCGCCGTTAGGTGTTTTGTGACGGGCGGGCGCAATTGGGGATCGTCCAGTTTCGAAAATAGGACTTCCCGAGATTTAGATAACGCGTCGGGAAGCTCAGAGTGTTGCCCTGTCGCGAACTGCTTTAACATTTATGGAGAGCGGAAAAGCGTTTCAAGCGATTTCAAATACAGCTTCCAGAAAAAAAAAATCTTGGCAGCGGTGATTTTATGCGACAAATTGCCGAAGTGTCGTTACTCTGAATCGTAATTTATTAGGTGAGTGTATCCACTCTGTTCACCCTTAAGCCGAGATTCCTGTCAATGCCAAAAGCACGAGAGCAGTAGGACGCTACTTTGAAAAGTTCTTCCACATAGCGAGCACTCGCACTAGAAATGCGCGTCTCAAAGATATAGGAACACGGGTTAGATCGCGCTTGTGTCTTGGTTAGTGTGATTCTCAATCAACAGATGGCGATGGGATCGCCTTCCAGGCCTGTACATCAACGCAATAAATCGTGTGTGGTGGCACTTCTATACAGTGCGGTATTTTCCTATATCCTGAAATTGACATCCCTGGTCTTTCACTTGTTTTTCTTCATGCAGGCTTTCTGTGGAACGAACCTCGGCAGCACCAGCTCCCGTGCAAAAAGAGCGGATGCCTACGCGCTGAGCTCACGTCTTCAGAAACTGGGGTCCGAACAAAACGCTCAATCGTGCTGAGCCATAGCCTCCCTTATACTGAAAAAGCCTGACAGATCGCCACGAAAAGCGGCCGCCGAAATGGAAAAGGTGGAGCGGCAGACAACGGGTGAGAGGAGAGCCACGTGACTGGCGCCTCGCTGCGGCGAGACGCCGAAACACACTTCTCCCTGTTTCTGGTCCACGCCGCTGCAAAAGCTGTGCGCTGACATCCTGGTTCCCCGAGAAATGGCTCTTTGGTGCTCTAGTGTTACCAGATCCTAGTGCTCCAAATCTGCGACCGGGCACTTTATGGCCCCGTCGTCGAACTGCTAGGCTCTACGAGTATAAAGGAGGCTATGGCTAAGCTAATGGCGAGCCACAATCTCGACAAAATAACTGACCCGTCAAAAATCGTGCGATTGCCGGTGCGCAATGACCACACCGAGAATTTCGGGGGACAATTCCGAATATCTCAACGCTGTCGGATTTGTATGACGCGTCGGCCGTTTTGTCGTGCGTGTGTTTGAGTCTTTGTGGATTTCCAGAAAAAACGTGATGACGTGATAAACGTGGGTTTCCAAAATTTTAGCGGGAGGAATTAAATACTTCAATAATTAAAACAAATCAATTACTTTCTTTTGTTCAGGTGCCTGAAAAACATAAAAACCACGAGACTGGAAAAGACACACAAACAAATTACTTTCAGCTGTAGATATTGAGTTTGGGAAATCCAAGGTAGGACTGTGTACTGACTCTTACGCCTAATACATAACAAAAGTAGTGCCAAGTTTAGAAATGTGCTTACAGCATTAAATTATCAAAATTAATTTTAGGACGAGTCCAGTGATAAGTGAAATGACTGGCCAATCACATATTCAGGTTCTATGGATAACTCTTGCACAAAGCCTAAGCAACATAATAGTCTTAATTTGGTGATTTGTGCGGGCAAGCTATATATAATCAGTGACAGGTTTACAGTCTCGGGGAAGCTCCTCCCACCCTTTCCTTTCCACCTTAGCAGAGCGAACTCTGGAGAGGAAGCGACCTCCTCTCCAGTGTTCACTCTGCTAAAACGGAAGAGGTGGGAGGAGCTTTTCCCTGAACTCTTAACCTGTCGCCAAATATGCGTGGTGAGCAAAAAAAAAAAAAAGAAGCAAAGAGTGGAGTTTGACGTTGTATAAAACATGGTGAATGCACGCATTCACCATGTTTACGCTACGTGTTACATTACCTTGAGCTCATTGAAAGCTAAGGGCACATCAAAGCTAAAACTTGTACACGCTCCGCTCAAGGTCTAATGTTTGAATTTTCATAGTACCTTATTCCCTTTAGGCGTGGTGAAAGCTGTCTCCTGATTGCTTACAACATAACAAGACGAAATACTCTTAACTCTGGGCTGACAGCAGAACTTTTGCTACGTAAGTTCATGCCACTACTAAAGGTCCCGTCACAAATGTTCTTGACAAACAACAACTCTTACCTACGCGAGCGACCACGTGTGAAGTTGCGAATATTCTTTGTTGATTGTGGCACACGTGGCCACTAACATCGTTTTTCTTGCAATTTATGAAATAGTTTGCTCCTGGGTTACTTATGTGCAGAAGATAATCTTTGCATCACCAAATGTTTACAATTAATATATTTAGTTTCGCCTAGGTGCCTCAATGTCCTTCTGGTTAGGTGATGACATTCTTGCAGCACCCATAATGCCGACAGCTGTCGCGCTCACCGAAAAGATACACAGAAATTTTAGAAAACAAAATGCCGCCGTAACACAGCCAACGCCAAGAGCGCGTGCAGAGAGACGCTCTTTCACGCGCTCCAGAAGAGAAAAAAAAGCGTTCGGAACAAAATGGCGATATCTCATTACCCCAAGTAAAGCCAGAGTGTACCAGAAAGGACCAGTGAAGCCACCGGAGTGCCATTTCTGTACCTCCGCATGTGAAAAAAAAAAAGGGCTAAATTAGGCCATTTTGCTCGTAGCGCCTTCTTGGGCGCTACGAGCGAAGTGGTTCGGATTAGCCGGTTTCTTTTGTGTGTGTGTGTGAAAAACGCGTTGCGTGTCCAAAACCCAAGCTCGACCGGCACAGTGGTTAAGGTCATAGAAACAAGAAAACGCCGGGCTTTATTTTTATACAACCTAGACGTCAGGCGTCAAGTCACCGCGGCCTGACTTGTCACAACGCCATATGCTGCATCACGACGACGCCTTGACGTAAACGTCGTCATCGACGTTGACAACGCGCGTTACATGACAAGAAGACTGCGTTCTGACGTCATATTGCGTTGACAACGACGTCGATGTCAAGGTTGACGTTCGACGACGACGACGTCACGCGACGTCAACATGACGGCGTCCTTGTCAATGCGACGTCATAAAGGCGCTTGGTGTCAGGTTGTCGACGTCGTTGTCGACAGGACGTCACTTTACTTCACGACAATGTCCCGACCACTTCACGACGTCGACGTCACAATTGATGACGACGACGTTGCATGACGTCAAGGCTTCGTCGCGACGGCAGCGTCGACGTTGATGTTGGCGAAGAGTAGGACGTTACACGCCGTCAAGGCGTTCGTCGTGACGTCAGGACGACGCTAACGTGACGTCATAGCGATGTTTGACGTTACGTGATGCTCCGACGTCAACGTCGGCACCACGTCGCGACGCGATGTCACGACGGCCTTGCGACAGCATCTTGGAGTCGTAACGTCGTAGTCGACGATGATGTCGAGGTTTCATCGCAACGTCACGTCGTCGATGACGTGGTGTCTTGACGTTGCCTCTGACGTCAAAATCATAAACAAAATATAAGATAGCACCCTACGGGGCCATATTGCCTATATCAACGTTACTGGAGCAAGCTCAGTTTCTAGCTC
This sequence comes from Ixodes ricinus, assembly GCA_037355805.1. Taxonomy (NCBI): domain Eukaryota; kingdom Metazoa; phylum Arthropoda; class Arachnida; order Ixodida; family Ixodidae; genus Ixodes; species Ixodes ricinus. The sequence continues at coordinate 15,403 of JAZHYW010043158.1, forward strand.
CGCCTGCGACGTGGGCTCAGTGGCGGTCACGAGAACTAGCAGCGCTGCAGTCGAGTCTCTGCTTCCGTATTGTCTAGCCCGCGAAGCTTCAACAGCAATACGCCGAGCTTGGGTTATCTGCATCTCAGTCACCCTTTTTGTGAGTCAGCTTTTTGCGAGCACTTTTTTCCTTCCTGTTTTTACCCCAGCAGGACGCATCATATCTCAAGCAGATATTTTAAAAAATAAAACATGATGGTGGCTGACGTGACTTGATATTCTGGGCTTGAGGGGAGAGTGAAATTCGTGAGTGGGGCCATAGCGTGGCTACTTAGTACTCTGCCCGTCGCTGCCCGTGGCATCAGCGGACGTCTATCTGGAGAACACCGGAGGAAACTGCAGTCGGTTAGTCCTCCGTGCGTTTTTGCACGGCACCAAGAAAGGTACACACGACAAACGTGCGTTTACATTTCCTTGTTTTAACAAACGTTCTAAGTAATTGTTGTTATAAATGTCCTTTTTTCGATTACCTATGTTTAGATACTAGAAACGTTTTTTTATTCATCAACGTCTCAAACGAGGCTCGACCTGTTCAGATCGAAAGAAAGAAGAATATCGAGCCAAACCTTATTTTTATTTAATTATCACCTTACTGTTACAACTATGTGTTGCTATTGTCTGGAAATATATGCCGGTGTAGTAAGATGGACATATATCAATTCTTATTCTAGTTTTGGCTAGATATAAGATGACTTCTACAGCTTCGTGATTTCGACAATGGAGAATTTTAGTAGATCGGTCCGATGACTCTGATAACGATACCCGATTCTCCGCTGCCGCTTTTGCGCATTCATCATATCGTTATCGGGGGGCATCGCAGGTACCGAAACGACCTACTAAAACTCTCGAATATCAGACAATGGCTGCAACGACGAAGCTTTGCTCTGTCTTCGAGGTGAATAAAGTACTTCCATAGCTTCGCTGAAAAAGCTCAATGCAGAGCATAAAACATTCCTGAGGCACAATATGCCAGTCAACATATTCAGTAGAAATAACGCAAAATGTCTGACGAGACTTTCGAAAGTGAGCTGTTGCTCTAAATACTCAAGGTCATGAAATGGAACAGGTTGCAACAATAACAACTTGAATAACTCTCTTCCTTTGTTTCTTACTTGAGGACAATAATGTTGAAAGTAACGCCACGAAAGTAACGGATTACTTCTGTGGGGTAACGGTCACTTACTTTTATGGGAGGATGTAATTGTAATAAATTACAATTTAGCCTCGAGTAATTGCAAATGTAATTCCCTACTATTCTTCAGTAACGTGTACAAGTCTGGTGCATGGCTCTTCTGTATTTGTGTGTTTTATGTATTCATTTCCATCCAGTGTGCCAGTACCAAGACCGCAAGGTTGTTCCTGGGCACCATAATATAAACATTGATTGATTGATTATTAAAATTATGCACTCGCACTGTTCACTTTTAAAATTTCAGTGTTTTCTTCTTTTCTTTTTTACCTGCCAGTAAGCCATTCGATTTTCAATCACTCGGTTATTCAATTATTCAAGCTGAATAAACAAGAAAAGAAAAAGAAGAAACAGTTTGTTTTCATGGAACTTCCCAGCTACGCGAGCTAAAGGCCCCTGTGCATCGATACAAGGAAACATCAATGAGTCGCATAGCAACGAGAATAATTTAACTCGTACCAGAACACACTGAATCGTTTACCTGCAGCCTTATCTCAAAAAGCAGAATAGAAAAGTGGATAAAAAACATAAAAAGAAAATTGCAAGTTTCCCGGCAGCTTTCTCAAAGCGAGCACGATATTAGCTGGACGTCGTTCGATGCTCATTTATTTTTGCCGGAAAGCGAACTCCCCAGAAGTGGCGACAGCAGTAAGGCGAAATAACGAAAGAACAAAACATTCAGCTTCACGTACGTAAATGCCGACTGCCATAAATAATACGGTTTAAAACGTGGCCGCACCTACACAAAATGCAGAGAAACGAAACAGAATGAAAAAAAACCGTTGAAATCGACATTTTCATATAGCTTCTTTGGTACAAATTTCGTAACACACAAAGAATACATTCCTGTAAATTGTCTCCAGCTCGGACAACTCAGTTTATTTCTGACGGGGTGGTTGAATACATGCATCGTCGAAGGGCTGGATAAGCAAGGAGCTTATCCCGGCTTAGCAACAAAAAGAGTTCCCCGCCATCAAGATAGCAATGGGAGAGGGGAAATGGGCAGGGTGGCGAGGAGGATTTTCCTACCTTGCGGAAAAACGTTTTGTAGATCAGGCCTTAAAGGCCCACGTACACTTCTTCGCGCTTTCCACTTTGCCAGCCTCCTCTCTTTTCCTGTATTCTCTCCACTTTTTATTTCGCCCCAACTTGGCTTCCCTCCCAGTTTAGGAGAGGGAGCGCAAGGATGCTTATCTTTCCTGCAGAAAACCGAGGTTGTACGTCGGTCTTTAGGCGCCCGACTTTACGGGTCAAGCGCCCATGTCTCTACTCCGAATCACTAGTTGCGTGCAGTACAGGCGAAGGCAACGCCAGGCGAGGGTAGAAAGAGCAACCACTAAAAAAGCTGGGGAGGAGGAGAGAAATCTCCTCTCCAATACAACGTTCCTAATGCTTTACCTCTCTCCCATTGCCCTCCCCTCCCGTCCCGCCTTCATAGTGCTCGCCTTTTCTTTCTTCGCTTGGCGTTGCCTTCGCCTACACTGCACACAACTAGTGACACGGGGTATGGATTAACCCAGTTTTCAGGGAAAGTGGGGTGGACGCTCCGCCGGTATTTTACGGTATAGTCACTTACGTGTCTCATGGTTGGTTCACACACTTGCGTGAGTCACACCGAGTGCGACTGCAACGGCTTGCGACGTGAACCTTTTTACGGATTGCTATGGCAACGGGGCGGTTGTAAGCGGCTTAAGTCCCCGTCGCCATAGCAACCCGCGAAAGCATGAACGTGGCAAGCCGTTGCAGCCGCACTGTGTGAACGAACCTTTAGCGGACCGCTGCGTAGGCGTCACACCAGCGCTTTCGGTACAACGGAACGCAAAAGCATACGCAAGCAGTTGAAGCGCCATTTTGATATGCGCATGCAGACTGCTCTAAACAATCCAAAGCCGGTACTCAGCCAAGCCAACTCGATGCCACGAACCCGCTACCCAAACGTCGTGAATAGGGAGTTTTCGTAGATCGTTTCCGCTGTCCCGCAACGCTCTCCGCAACCCACTACGAGATCCGGTTTTGTACAGCCAAGGCGCGGTAGCGGCTTCTTCGTTGCGGAGGGCTTAGTGGAGGGGAGAGTGCGGTCTACGAAAACACCCTAATAGCACAGCGCGTACTGCGTACGCGAGCGAACGCAAACAATGCGCGTTTGCGTTGCGTGTTCCACACTACGCGTGCGCAGAGCCGAAACTGCGATCTTGGATCGGCGCAATGCGACGACGCGCATGCGCAGCGTGGAACACGCAGCGCTAACGCACAGTGCTTGCGTTTTGCGTCGGCTGCTATACCGAAAACTAAAACTCTCTCATTTATTTCCGGGTGCAAACAACCAACCAAATGTGTTGTTTTTTTTTTGTAGCTATACGGTTAGCTGTTTTAGGTATGGTTCGCGAAGTCTCGCGTTGTCCCGCACGCGACGAGAGCGACGAGAAGCGCACGCAGTGGGCCGCAGCGTATACTAACGCAAAACTCGATAGCGCGAGTATGCCTAAACGCATAGCTCGCTGCGTTGCGTACGTATGGCGCATGCGCAGTGTAGAGACGCAACGCTGACACAAACGCGCAGTGCTTGCGTTTGCTACACAATACAAAAACTCTCTGACTGACTGACGCCAAGCAAGGCCACTGTGGCGGCCTTGCTTGGATGTGACGTCACCCACCGGCGGCCTGGATATCCTACGTCACTCACTGGAGGCTAGAGCGAGACCGGGCACGAGTGCTATGTCGGCGTTCAACTGTTTACCGATGGAACACGAGTCCCAACCGAACGCCGACGCAGTCTCCGATCTATGCCCCGCTCGGCCTAAGATGGGTGACGTAAGAAAATTCAGCACTACGGCCTCTTATCTGCGACGTTTTCCTACAGAGCCCATAAATGTTCGTACGAAGGAAGCATATCTCGAGCGTGTCGAAAGCACGTGCTCGCAGCTATTAGAGCAATCGATCGAAGCACGTTTTGCATCACTGTTGCCAGAAAACGTTCCGCATCGATCCCTGGACTATGTGATCGAAGTCGAATGACGATTTGAATATAAAATGGTTCGTGACGAATAGAACAAAATAATAGAAACATTTTGTTTCTCTCGGTATCTTGCCATTGAAGGATTTAAATTCACCTCTGTGACGGAAAACACTTGTCTTAGAAAAAGTCTGCACAAATGCCCTAGCCAGCCAAATCTGCCTGCAATCGAAAAAAAAAAAAATGTTGATTTAGAAAGGTTTGAGACTTCCTTCAGAGTCTCTCTACAGTAGAGAACACACTCAGGGCGCATCAAATGGAAGCACTCCCAGCTTAGGAAAACTTCACGCCCCGTTATTCGTATACCCACGAGCGGTGATTTTTGTTTCGTTAAATTTTCCTCCTTTCGTTCTCGGGGCTTTGTTTTCAGTTCGGCACGGTCGAACAAATACACACGCGAGGGATTTTAGAGCACACGTTTATACGAGATAGAAACGAAAACACGCGACAAGAAAAGCACACACACACACAAAAAAAAACACCTTCACTTCCACGTGTTTGTTGCTACATCCCGTCAGCGTGCCGACACAAACTCGCCGCACGGAGGAGAGAAGGGCGGCGCAAAATGTCGGCCAGGGTCTCCCGGCTGCGCGGAGGAGGAAGGGGAACGAGTAGAGATGGGAGAGAGAGCGAGAAAAAGAAAGAGAAGCAGGGAGGAGATAGAAAGAGAAAAAAGATGGAAAGTAAGAGCCGAGAGTAGGAGAGAGACACAGGCACGTATGGAGGGAGGTAGTGCGTTGAAGGCGTGGAGTGAGCCACATTCAAGATGGTATAAGAGAAAGAAATCAAGGGGAGAAAGAGAGTAAGAGAGTAAGGGCCGGGAGTGGGGAAGTTAGGCACAGTATGCACAGACGGAGAAAGCTCGAGCGAGAGTTAAGAAAGATTGACGCAGACAAAGTCGAAAGTGAGTAAGTGAGAGCCAAGAGACTTAGAGAAAGAAAGATGCAAGAGAGAGAAAGAAAGAGGAAGGGGAGAGTGTAGGAGATAGTATGAGGGAGACGCACACAGAAACGCGCGGAGAAAGCTAGAGGGAAAGCTAGAAAAAAATGTAAGTACAAAAGCAAAAAGAATTAAGAAAAAAGAACGAGAGGAAGAGGGAGTGAGAGAAAGATAGAAGCTGTAGCACGTGGGCGGCTGACAAACCACACACCCCCTTCTAACCGCCAGCGGTCCGAGCATCGAATGTAAACGTCGAACTTCTCCACTCGAGCCCACAACCCCAAAATAACGTCGTCGTTCCCCTCTCTCTCCCCGCAGCCCTCCCTCCTTCCTCCGCCATCTTTTTTTTTTTTCGATCAGCTTACTAACCTATCCGATACACGTCAGTTTTAGGGTAGATCGTTCCGATATGACTCCGATAACGATAACCGCTACTCCGCCCACGCCGTTGCGCGTGCATCGTATCGTTATCGGGTACTACCGTTATCGAACGTGTCGGAACGATCTGCTAAAACTACTCGAATGTACCGTACCCTCAGGAAGTTACGCCGGCTAGAGTCAGTAACATCTGGATGGTGGAGGAAGGGCATGGCTCACCATGTTCACGCTGCTTGCTTCGTGATTGGCTCTTCCGCCTTCTTATCGGATAATGCTGCAACCCCATTGGCTGCGGAGCAGTAAGAAGAAGCTCAGGGACGCCTTGCGTTTCTTAGGCAGTCAGTGATTATTCTATGATTACTCAGTGATTACTCAGTGATTACTCTCAAATTCAGCTCAAGTCCAGACACCGCGGACGCTAGGGAGCTATTGGGACCAACCAAACAGGATCAGAAGCGCAAGTCACTGGGCGTTTTCTGTTTATGATTGGTAAAGATGATAGAACACGTACTCCGATTGGTCCCATCAGCTCGAAACGTCGGCTTCGTTTGTACCTGAAACATAGTATATAGCTTCACGTTCAACAATACCTCTCTGTCCTGTTTTCACTCATCATCGGCTAGACTGACCAAATCACAACCAAGGATTGGCGGTGTGAGGTTATCTGATTGCAGCGTCTACACCACGTCTACACTCAGCCACGTCTGGGAGTGTTACAGGCTATTACATAAAGAGACTCGGGCCCTGCAGAGGTGTACAATCGTAGCAGTGGGGAGTGCGTGCAAGGAGAATGACCTTGAAGCTTCTGGAGGGAGACAAGCCGGGTCGAGACAAACCGGAAGCCTGCAGACGGAGAGGCAAGAAGAGACAAGATGGCTGATAATACAGCTGCCGCGTATCAATTTAAATTTCTCACGAAATAAAAGCAAAATAGCCGAGCGAGTGCCCTGAAACTGTTGCAGATGGTGTGCACGCTGATAATGATGCGTCGGTGCACGAGTGATTGACTTGCACAAACGGCGTGACGAGGCACGAGACAACTTCGCACGTCACCTTGTCACGGGAAGAAACGCCCAGAACTTTGCGGAAACGAATGAAAGTGTTCGTAACAACGTCCGATCATACAGGCACGTTGATAAGGAGACGGTACAAAAAAAATGGTACGGGACCAATTGAATGTGCGCGATGTATGCGCCAAAATGGTGCCCCAAAAAACCTCAGTCAGGAGCAGAAAGATGCCCGAAAACAGATTGGCACCGACTTCATGAAACGACTCGCAGCGGAACCTGAATCGCTCGAAAAAATTATCGCGTGTCACGAAAATACTTTTTCCAATACAATCCGAAAAAAAGAAAAACTCTTACGTCAGGCGAAAATGTCGAGGCAATAACACTTTTAAAAAAATCTGGACCGTCTATTTTGCCGCAAAGCACTTGGAACAATAAACGCCATAGTCAGTGCCGCAACGCAGAGTGTCTTTTTTTTTTTAGGGTTTAGACATATTTTTAGTTTCGTCATTGGTCAAACACTTTCCGTATATTGCTGCGATTGGCTTTTGCAAAGGCTTTGCGGGAAAGTATAGACACCCCGGATTTCACAGAGTGAACTGTGGATGAGGTAAAGGAGAAAACGACGGCGCTGTTGAAGGGGCTGACACATGACGACCTGCAGAACTGTTTCCGACAAAGAAAAGTTTCGTATGTCCGGTGTATACCGGAAGGTGGGTATGTTCCCGTTTATTGCGCTTAAGCAGCCTTCACGAAGCTCAAGAGATCATTCGACAAAAGACGCGGTGTACGCTGCATTGGTATTGAATTGAAATGAAATTGAATCGACACGTCAGAAGTATCCACGGACGCGCCTCAAGCAACGGTGAAAGCGTGTTTGCTTCGAACAAGTGTGCATCCAGTGTTTGTATGATCAGTGGGACAGGCCACCCCCATACCCGTATAAGGAAGAAACCCGCCTCAGAGTGTCTGCATGCTGAGAACGGTCTTTTGTGTGATCCGTTGGCAGTGTTACCTCGGCTTTAAATTGAGAGAGATGGGAATATTAAACCACGATTTTTGCCACCAGTTTCGTCACTTAATAATAGCCACACCTCGTATTAGTAAGTCATTTTTTTTTATTATTTTCAATTCCGTTTCGTAATATATATATATATGTGTCGACTCGTTCGCTCGAGAGCTGTGACTATAAAGGGCGGATATGGTCCGGTGAGGAGGTGAATGGGATTTGGGTTTGGGTCACGGAGGGAGGCTAAAAAAAAAAAGGGGGCGGGGGAGGCGGAGTGGAAGCCGCCATGACGTCACGCATGACGTCACGAGTGACGTCAAGGGCCGCGTCAAACGGACGCCCCGTTCTGATGAACGAGAGCCTTCCCTGACGGAATGCGGGTCGAGGCTGCAGCGTGGCGCACAGGCGCAAAGTTGTACGGAAACCAGGAATGCCGCTTTTGGCACGAGGTCTCCTCTCTCTCCTCTCTCTGCTCATCCTCCTCTCCCCTATCCGCTCGCGATACAAAGTCGGCCAGCCTTTGTTTATACAACTGTTTGGACATGTGCAACGTGTGTATTTTGTGTATGGATGTATTCGCTTGGGTGTGATGGGCGAAGAGGTGTAGTGCACACGAAAGGCTGGACTATTGCTTGGGACAAGTTAAGGTCTCCACCAACATATCCATGGTTTTGTCGGAAAATGAAGGATACTATTATTACTCGCGTGTGCATGCATAGCGAGCCCCTTAGTTGTTTATGTTAATGAGGTCCCGATGGGCGTCCCAGTGTCTTCGCTGTGAATGATACTTTTTTTTTTTCTTTTTTTTAGCGTGCATACAACTGCTAGTCCTGGTTCTTACCGCGCGTCGCGTATTAGCGGGTCAGTCTTTTACGACGGCGCGGCTTATATGCATCTCTTGGCTCGCGATGCTCGACTGTTGTTTTTACAGCACGCAGGACTGATCCCTTTTGCAAACAATAGAACGTTTTATGCACACGACGCGAGACAGACGGTAGCAAAGCGGAGAAACCGCGAAAGCCAATCGCTTCGAAGCGGTTACCAAAACTGCGAAGGGACCGCAGCGCATAGCTCCGCGGACCATATGGGCGGTGGTCGGCGGCAAATAGGGTGCCGTCCGCGTGATTGACTGAAAAACACTCGGCTCGAAATGAGCCCGGCTGCCTGGCGTGTATATGTTCGGGCCTGAGTGAGTGCCACTATATAGGCCCAGGGTCGGAGACGGACGCTATATTTAACGCCACGGGAGAGGGCCGCTCCTTCGTTCCGACGCTGGGCAAACAACGGGTCAAGTTATGGCAAGACGCGTTTCGGCGCTGTATATACTCAGGGAGTTCTCGGAAGCACGCGATTTCTCTTATTCGGACTGTTGCCGGTGTCAGTCGTAGGGTGTTATTTCATGCTCCGGTAAGCCGTGGCCAATCTGCGAAAATTAGCAACTAACAAGATAAAACAAATATCTTAAAAAAACAAAAATCTGCGTTGTGGCTTTAAGCATGACGTTTCATTTTGCCCAGTACACCACAGCGCAGGCTGTTTTCTTTGGGTTTCATTTTGTTCCCAGTGGGCAATATGAAAGTTGCCCTTCGCCTTACAAACGTAATGGCACCCGGAGGGCGTTTTTGTTTTATCTAGAAACAACAGAAATCAGAGCACGTTGTCGCGCAAGAGGTTTTTACCGCTGTTTTTTCCGGTATCTCCTCGACGCTCAGCTAGCACGCGCCAGATTATCGACGCCCACAGCCGGGTTTCCATATCTCTTATCGGAACGTTCGACACTCGAAGCCGTCACAACAGTGATACTATGTACTTACGACTGTCCTATACTTGAGTTTAGCTTAAGTCTAGACGCAGATCAATACTAAGAGCTATACTTCGTTTCACCTTGAGTCCAGACGCAGCGGATGCTACGAGGGAACGGGACCAATCAAGCAGCGTCAAAAGTGCAAATCACTAGGCTTGTTCTGTTTATGATTGGTTCAGCGATGAAGACACAGACAGAAACATTACGAACACCATGATGATGCCCTTTTGACGCTGTCTGATTCGTCATATAATCTCGTAACATCGGCTGCGTCTGGACGGAAGGTGAAACGAAGTATAGTGGAATCAATCAAGCAGCCTCAAAATCGCAAGTCATTGGTCACTTATTCTTTATGATTGGTTCAGAGGTGATAGATCACGTACAGAAACACGACGAACACCATGACGGCGCGGTTTTGACACCGTCTGATTAGTTTCCATCAGCTCGTAGCGTTTGATACGAAATAGAAAACGAAACGAAATATAACATACAGATCGACGACAGCGATGCTCTCGAAAAAGGAATTACAGGGGTTTGCTTTGACCTGAATTAACAAAGTCCGTGTGCATCGCCGAACGTTTGGTGTTCACCGAAACGTATAGCTATCATTCGTTTCACTTGAAGGGATACTACAGCGAAATTTCGGCACTTATTTCTTGGTCGATTCGTGTTCAAGGGAGCAGTATCACATCGGACACACCGATCTCTTGTTGAAAAAGACACGAAAAGGAATTTTAAAACGTATGAAACGATTAGCAAAGGGCACCTGGTGGATGTCGCTAAAGCCTCGTTTGCAATGAACCTGATGTCATCCCGTCATCTCTCCGGCCACCAAGAGAAAGAAGGGTAAGAAGGAACTCCCCCATCACCGGGACTTTCGTTTTTGTGTCCCAGACGTCGCAACTGCCCCATCTACAAGATTATAGAAGATAACCCATCACTCGAAATTCGTACAAAAGCAGCTTTGGGGTTGGCGTGCTTCGACCGCTTCGGTGGATCCTGTCGACGTCAGCCTCGCCGCAGCTTTGCTCGTCCCGAGACAATCTACGTCACGATTGCGCCGGATGTTACGTGCTCTCCGCAGGCTGCTCTCCGAGCGCTTGCCAGAGTGAACCGTTTATAACGAAAAATACAACCACCAGGCTCACAATACAAACGTGCGATTGTCCTTTACGGATATTGTGGATCATATTCAGCCTATTTCTGGACGACAGGTATATTTCAAATTTCGTTGAAGTATCCCTTAAAGGGAAGGTGAAGAAGAGAAAAAAGTGTTAATCCTAAATTCTATATTATTTTCAAAAATATACGAAAGAGTCAGACAAAGAGGACGGACAGGACAAACTGTCCCGTCCGTCCTCTTTGTCTGACTCTTTCGTATATTTTTGAATCTATTACCAACGCGCTCAATCCAAGTTTATATTATTTTTATCACGTGAATCTGAATATCACGTTCGTTTTCCCCGATGGTGAAACTAAACGCGGGAAAATACGAAAAACCTCCGACCAGTCGTTACTTGCCAGGTATATTCCCCCGCACTGACAACAGACATGGCGTCTTTTTTTTTACCTTTTCTTAAAAATGACAAGAGTGCGCGAGCATAGCTTTGACAGGCGCTAAAGATGCGCGAGAGCAGAGATTCCGAAAACTCCGTATATGACGTCACGCTCAGAGAACGAAAAGGGGCTTCGGCGGTACTTTGAAAATTACTTTCTGCAACCTTTGCGCAGCAAAAAAACAAAAACAAAAAAACTTGATGTTTGTGATTCTGGAGGCCAAATGAAAACGATTCAAGCGTTCTTCCTCCAATCCAGAAACGCTTCAGCTTCCCTTTAACGTCTGAGCGCAGCGGACGAGGCGATTCGATGGAACCACTTAAAAACGCATCGCCAAAAGCGTCATCGTCACTGCGCGATCCTCGTCCTTGTGGCGTGTGCCATCAGCGGCTAAACCAATCGCGCGCGAAAGAAGGATTGCGGCCCAATCACCGTGCGTGATTGGTCGGTGAGAGCTCCCACAACAACAGACGTAATGAGCGCCGTGACGCTCTCTGGAAGGAAGGTGCCACTACTGCGCATGCGCGGTGCATATAGTCTCGCCCGCAGAGTCCTGGATCTCGTATAGCGGGTTGCGGAGAACGTAGCGGGACGTCAGAAAACGATCTACGAAAACTTCCCAGTGAAACAGAGTGTCTAGCGGTCTGGGCCGATCCGACGTTTCGGAGCTTGCAGTTATATCCGATTGAGAAGCCACGATCGGGGTTTGGAAATTTCTACCGAGAAAACGAGGTCCGTTCCCGCGCTAGTCGACGCAATTTATCCGCGTGTACGCATCTCCCGCACCCGTGCAGAAGGATGTAGGGTATGAACTTCCGGTCGTATCCGAATTCACATACCGCAAGTGCTCTGCCCCGCACTGGTTTACACCGGCGCAGCAGCAGGTGCGGGTAAATCGAACGAGCTAAGTATACACAATTATAAGTCACGTACGGTTTTAAGGAAACGCAGCACGTGGCGAGTTCCCGAACATCCTATGATTTCCGAGCAGCCAATCAGATCGCTGCGTTGGCCAAAAAGAATTCGTCGATCAACCAATCGCGAAGCGAGAAAGGTGAGCACGAGCTACGCCTATATAACGTTTCTTGAGCAGCAGTCACACTCCCCATCATCATCATCATCATCATACGTCGTACAAAAGACACATGGTGTTCGTTGCAGACATAGTCACATGATTATGTGCGGACACTCCCGGAGAATGTTCGACGCGTATGTTTGCTCGGCACACGTGTATACGCTTCGAACGTGTCTGCATGACAGTTTTTGTAAGGCCAACGTGACAGGAAGAAACAGGCCTCAGACAGTTCTTGAAGACTCCTTTGTGCGATGACCAGGGCTCATTAACTGTAGCTGATATTAACTGTAGCTCTCGTGAACTCGGCTGCGGCTCTAATTAACTGCAGCTCTCGTGAACTCGGCTGACAAGCTCGTGAAACAGGCGATCCGTGGAAAACTTCCACGTCGGTCTTCTGACGCGTAACGGACAATCGGCCCGCGCTTATCAGTCTGGTGGGATAAGGGAATCATCGGCGACTCCCGCCGTACACATCAGATATCTCGAAAGTTGCGTGCGTGTGCGCGTGCATATCAAAATGACAGAACTCGATGGAGCGCATTACGCTTGGCAACACGAATACATTGTACTCGTGGAGAGAAAGCGATAAGGTTTCCGCCCACGACACGGAACAGCTCCGCTCGATTTCAAAGTACTCAGAAACTGCGGTATCATCTGTGTGCAGATTTCGTGACTGTAGTATAAATATGTATATAAAATCTTATCGAGCCCACGGCTTCTGGAGCAATCGGCATAGAAAATTCGGCGCGTAGAACATTCGGACCTCAAACAAACAACAGGGTTCTCGAGAAAACATCGTAAGGGTGCAGGCGAGCTGACGATTATTAACCATGTTGGATTAGCCTGATGCTGGGGTGGAGAAGAAGCATCAAAACGTAGAAAAGACGTCGTCCTGTCTATTTTCTGTCTCTTCTACGTTTTGATGTTTCTTCTCTACCCCATGTCTCAGGTTAATCCAACAGGGTTCTCGAGTCATCCGGAACATTCTAGTCATGCAAACAAAAGAGAGATAAAAAGGACAAACGCTGGCGGGGATCAAACCCCAGCCAGCGGCGTGAGAGTAGAGCACGCTGCTGACTCAGCTATTTTCACGCGGCATTACCTCACACCATACTCCGAGACGAAAGCCCTTCCTGCGGGAACTGCCGTGTGAGTCGCCAAGGTCTTCGTCAATGTGCATCGTCGTTCGGCACGGTGCCCCGAGTTCCTCATCACTGACCGGGGATCATCGTTCATGGCACAGGCGACCCAAGCAATCCTTCGGCTCAGACACACAGCCATCGTCGTATCACTGCGTACAACCCGCAGACCAACGCCGGGCTGACGGAGCGACTCAACAAGACAATCGCCGACATGATCTCCATGTACGTCGACGTAGAGCACAAGACATGGGACGATGTGTTGCCCTATATGTCAGGTTCGCCTTCGACACTGCGGTTCAAGAGGCCATTGGAGCTACACCTTTCCAGCTGGTACATGGTCGGCATGTAACGACCATGCTCGACGCTATGCTGCCCCACGAGCCAGCTGACGATGGGAGCGACGACGTCCAGGTGTTTTGCTCAACGGGTCGAAGTCCACCAGCTCGCTCGAATCTGGATTCGAAACAAGCAACGTGTCGACGCTGGTCGGTATAATCTTTGTTGCCACGACGCCCAGTTCCAGCCCGGCTACCAAGTGTGGATCTGAACACCAATTCATCGTCGCACGAAGGAGCTGTTAAAGTGGTGCTTCGGCCTCAAGGTTATTCGATACCAGAGGGACCTAAACTGCAAGCCATTGCCCGACGGAACATGAACATTATCACGTCGCCCTCTGCGACCCGAAGGCGATTCATGTCGTCCGGCTCGAACTGAACTATGCTCGAAAGGACTGTGAAAATCTGTTTTAGATGACTTTGTAGTTGGCCCTTCTCTTGTTTTGAGCCGTCAATTTCAGTGTGATGTTGCATCGGGACGACGCGATTACTTTTCAAGAGGGAGTAATGCCGCGTGCGAATAGCTGAGTCAGCAGCCTGCTCGACTCCCACGCCGCTGGCTGGGATTGGATCCCCGCCAGTGCTTGTCCCTTTGGAGCACAGCTCATAGGCGCCCGTTTCCGGGTTAAGCGGCGTCAGCGTCGCCATCGGTATAACCACGCGCGTTGCATTATGGGACGTTTCCCCGCTAAAGTTAGCGGGAAATGGACGTCACGGGACCTCAACACCAATTCAGTTTCCCCGCTAATTTTAGAGGGGAAAATGACGTCACGACTTCGCGTCACGTCACCCATGAAAAAATTCAGCGACAGGAGGAGAGGAGGAGGAAAGGAGGAAGAGGAGGGTACAGAGGAGGAGGAAGGGCATACCCTCACCTCCGTACCCTCCCTCCTCCTTCTCAAGAGCTGCGGTCTATAGTTCCGCATTACAGATATTTGCAAACGTCTTTCATTCTTTATCTCTCTTTTGTTTGCATGATTGGAATGTTCCGGATGACTCGAGAATCTTGTTGTTTGTTCGAGCTCGGAAACTTCTAGATTACCACGCGCTTACAAAGGAGCTTCGCAGGGCTGGCTGCTTGAGGCAGTCGTCCTTCCGTCGCCGTCACGGTCTTTGTGACTTTATGTTTCTCGGCACAAGTTCGTCGCCTTAAACGTTAATTTCAAGTTTATGTTCTTATTCGTGACAGTATCAGTAGTGTTGACGGCGGCTTTAGAAGCTTGTACATGCATACTGCACTGCGATGCTATCTCATTGGTTCATACTACAAAGGCGTCCACCCTTCACTACTGAAAAGACGTTACCACTGGAGCAAAATATAGCCGTCGCCGTTCCCATTCGCTGGGCCAATAGACCTTTCCCGAAAGTGCCACAAGGCTTCTCGTCAATCCCGCATTGCACCGCGCGGCGCGGAGAATTGTGGGATCGTTCCTATGTACGCTAGAGCCGGCTCGTACGCTCAGTACGTCCTAAGTAGCGGCTCTCCTCTCTACCACTGAAAAAAAAAAAAGCGAACACGTCTGGAAGATGATATATGCACTCTGTTTTATTATCGCCTTGCTTTCTTTCGACGCTCTGTAATTGCAGAATGCAAAACAAACGAACCGATCCTTCTGTTTATGGCTACTCCTTGACGCGCTGTACATCAAATTCCCATAATGCGAAAAAAAAAGAAAAAAAAGATGAGAGGCAGTGAATTGAGCGTAAGGGCAAGACTGCGGGTAAAAACGACACATACTAAAAGGTCTCAAACACAAAAAAAAATTGTCAAGGTGCAGGCGAGCTGGTGTATGTTGATCATGATGTTTTAAAATCCTGAGACTGGGAAGGAAAATGAAGAGAATTGTAGGACAGAAAAAAGGGGACAGGGCAAACGTCTCAAAAGCCGCTACTTTGAGACGTTTGCCCTGTCCCCTTTTTCTGTCCTACAATTCTCTCTTCATTTTCCTTCCCAGTCTCAGGATTTTAAAACATCATGATCAAACACACGTTGCTTATTTTCGGAATGGTCTATTAAAGGAAGAGTTACGGATGGTGTTTTAATTGGATTGCGGAGCAGTACACGGAGAACAGCTTCCAAAATATACACTGTCGTGTCTTTTTTTTTTTTTGATGCGGTGCTATTGAGTCAAATTAGGCTTCGACGAATGACACACAGCCAATCTTTGCATTTATATCTGTTCTACCTGAAACCATTGAATGAGCTCCGCGTAGCGTTTCGGCACTCCGTTCCCCGATTTTCTTGTAGGCACCGACATTTTGGTACTTCGCGCAGAGCGGCCGCGATAGACTATACGCAAAAAGAAGCGCAATCCAGTGAACTCATAATCAGTTATCAAGTTTCCGCCATATTGCAGGGCTCGTATTCATAGTTTAACCCGAGACACGTTGGTCGCAGCAAAGTGGGAGTCGTAGATCCAAAATACTGCCAGTCCAGGCCCAACCTTTCACGCAGCGTCTTGGATAAAGACCGTTCACTTACCTAAATGACCAAATTCGTTACTTGAATAACGAGCCTCGCGACCTTGTTGCTTGCAACTAATTTTCCAAAATCTCGCGGACGTCTTTTATTTATTTTTTTCGTTTCCCCGAAACTAAATTTGCAACTCTTTGACTGTACAAAGAGATTGTCGTGATATCATGAAGATCAAGTTCAACGAACACACGAACGAGCAACGAACGAACATTTGCTTAACTTGCTTGTCTGCGATGGTTATGTCTAGGATTCCGTGTTTTCGGAGTTTATTTCTCGTGAAATTCGGAAAGTGTTTCTCGGAGTTTATTCTTCGCTGGGGATTCGGGGTTTATCGGAGTTTATTTTGTTAGATTCCCAATTCTTCGAAATTCAATGTTTATTTCACTGCGAAAATGTTTTAAAGAGAATTCAAAAACAAATTAAATAAGGTTTGGGTACCATGACCCGTTGTCCCGAAAGAATCTCGACGTGCTAAAAGGCAAACCCCTTTTGTCAGTAGTTCTAGATTTCAAAAGAAACTGAAGTGAAATCTCCTCGGGACCACTGACCTTGTGCTCTTATAAAGTTTAGTTGTAAAACCTCGTCTTGTTTGCTGCGTATTTTGTCGCTGCGACCATGAAATTCGGTGTTTACCGGTGAGTGTTTTTCGGCGTTTTTCGGATTTATCTGAAAACACGGAACTCTGGTTATACTTATGTCATATGTCTGCAGCAAACATCCTCTCCATACGAAAGTTCGCGGAGCGCCCGATTGGACGTCGGCGAAAAAAAAAGCGCGAAGTCATTGTCGTGATTGGCCAAATGGTGCGCTACGTCAACTTCGGCCCCAACTTGGTGTTCGATGCGTGTTTAGAGGCCCAGATCGAAACGGGCAGGGGTGGGGATCGAACAAGAGGAAAATAATTCTTCCATAGGAAGTTCTACCACTTCAGTTTCCTCGAGAAAGAAGAGGAAAAAAATCACAAGAAAGGGATTAAGCGAGGAGACTGAGTGGCGAGCGGGCCTTACCGACCGAATGTTTGCCTCCTGAGAAGTGTTGCAACCGCCCCTTGGCGACGGGGCGTGCGCTATTAATATGCCGGTCTTTTGTTCCAACAGAGAACTTGGAATAACAAACGCGATTGTTTTTCCACGCCGCCGTTTCCCTTTTCTTTTTTTAAGCGGCACGCGTACTATTGTTATACATTCTTTTTTTTTTTTTTAGAACAAGCGCATAGGCTTTTTGCGCACATCTCCGTTTGAGAGACTTTGAGTGCGTTTGACTGCGCTACGGCTGCGAGATACCAGGACATCCCTGCTTCATATGTCGCGTGCCAAGCTATTCCTTGAATTGGATTCCACGCTTCATACGAAGCACAGATGCGCCGGTTACTCGCTTTCGTTTCTCCACGCAACGCCGTCCAACACAATTGGGTTGTGGGGATATTTATACAGCGTGTAGTTGGTCAGCCATTTAAAGTTGCGACGAGTCACTCGCTGTAGATGAGCAATTTAGCCAGTGCGGTACAACCGCTAGCCTGGGGTCTTTAACGTGCACCACGCAGTAGGTGACACACCGACCGCACGCCGGTACGATGCTCATCCAGATCGAAACGGGCAGGGGTGGGGCTCGAGCCCAGGATCCCTGAGGTTCTGCAGTGCGACTTTCGCTCCACGCGCGTGCAGGCTGGGTGTGCGCTTTAGCCCACTCGGCCACCGATCCCCCTTGCCGTCCAACACATTCAAATACAACTGTGCGAGAGGGCTTTACTTCTTTAAACCTTAATCGCGCAGGTTGTTCGTTGCGCCAAATACTTTACTAGGGGGAATACATTCCACTCCTCTCAAATACAATGGCCTCGGCGCGGACAGGTTCTCTGGGCTTGGACAGAGCCATCTATCGTCGGGGAGGCCTCGGCGGTAAATGATAATGATGACGACGGTTGTTCTACATACCAAATTCATTGTTGAGGAAATGCTCGAGACACGTGCCGCGCGCCACTTCTATACTCCGTTTCACCTTACGTTGTACCGCAGCGAAGGCTAGAAGCGCGAGCTCATAGCGTTGGCAGCTGCCCTTGGTGCACGAGAGCGTGTGCCGCCGAGATGTGCTTTAGAGCAAGGAGCTCGCGCTTGTAGCCTTCCCTGCGGTACAACACAAGCTGAAACAGAGTATAGTGGTCGCGGCACGTGCATCGACGCTGTGCCGCCATGATCTTCCCAAGGGTTGCACGTTGCGCGTGCCTCGTGCATCGACGCACCTTGCGCTACTTTTGAAACATGAAGGGGCTTTAGGTGGAATCGGAGACGACACCGCCGCGGCCGCCGCGAACATCCACGTGCACATGCGCGTGGACTGGCGCGGACCTCCACTCCGTCAGGGCTGGATTCGGCGCTGTAGGCGTTCTGTCTAATGCAAATGAGCGGAGTGGAATGTATTCCCCTAGTAAAGTATTTGGTTGCGCCATCAAAAGCACTCTTTCCCCCAAAAAAGAAAAAAATG
The DNA here is from genome assembly GCA_037355805.1 of Ixodes ricinus. Classification (NCBI taxonomy): domain Eukaryota; kingdom Metazoa; phylum Arthropoda; class Arachnida; order Ixodida; family Ixodidae; genus Ixodes; species Ixodes ricinus. The sequence continues at coordinate 33,847 of JAZHYW010043158.1, forward strand.
ATAGTTTATGCGTTCACCGTTTTCAAATCACGTACAGTCTGCCCCGTGGCTGCGAACAACGGAACGCACTAAGAAATCTTACGCGCCTATCTCTATACTTTCCCGCCCATTTGGGTCGCCACGTTACTGCGAACAACGAAACACCCTATAGGAGTATTCACTGGCCGCCATATTTGAGTGACTGTTTAGAGCGCATGCTCGAACGAGCTCATTGATAGCTGTCAAGACTGGCAATCTTGATGGTGCGGGTGCACGTTGCAAAGATCTGTGAGCTAGCCATCAGCACGTGCTCACATTAGCGTACGATATGGCCGCCGTGAATACACCTATACTGATGATCGTACAAAAAATCTGTTTGCAGAAAGGTTCTAAGCATAAATATATTCGCGGAGCAAACGCGTCTGCTGCAAACACCTCAACGGTTTTTGTGCGATGTACATGTACAATGTACATTACATAAAGAAGGTCACGAAAGTGACACGTGGTGGCGTCCTGATTGGTGGAGGCAATTACCTCCGCCCAATCAGACGCTAATACGTCGCTTTTGTGACCTTTTAAAAACTCTTCCACTGAGAATGATGCATGCAATCTCATCGACTGCGTAATAAGGTGCTGAGGGCTCGACCCTCTCTGCGCGTGTCTTCAGCTGTCAGTGACTCGAAGTGACCTAATGACGCAATTAATCGCTGGAAAGTTTGGGTGCAAGCCCCCTTTGCTTGGGTGAAAAACCCCTTCATATATGATGCAACAGACTGTATAGGTTGCTAGCCTCCGAACAACGACCGTTACACTCGCGTACTCCACACACTATAATTCGATCTGGAGCGTTCTCCATAGTCGTAATCGGACGCCACGTGTGCTGGACCTCCGCTGCTCTTTTTCTTTTTTTCTTCTTCAGATCTTCGTGTAACATTTTCTTCTCTCTTGTAGTGGACACACGAGAAGATAACACGTTGCAGGAGCACGGACCCCTATACCCTATTGTCCACCGCCCACAGCGACATCGGAGGACTCTTCAGTTCTACTTGTCCCTGCAAACGGTAGCGGAGAACCCAATAAGCGAATGGTACGAGTCCTTCGGAGGACGGGAGTGTGGAGAGACGACACCGCGAGAGGCCGGAATTCAATAAGGGCCGGAGTCCCCCACGAGCAGCGAGATTCGCTCGGGTTACCACCGTTAGGCTCTGTTTCGTACACCAGCTCGGCAAAGGCGACAAAAGCTGCGGCCCACGCGCGAGCCAATGAGATCGACGGGTCGAAACACGTGACAGCCTCTCCACTGAAGTGCGCTCCGGAGTTGCGTTGTACGTGTTGGGGTCCGTAGCGGCGTCACGTGCCCCGCTCGCATGCTCCGATTGGCTCACCGGAGCCGTAGCTTTAGCCTCTTAATTGTCGCCGGGAAAACTGGGAGCCGCCGCTTCTAATTAGTGCGTCCCTGACGGGACGAGATGGGACAACGAGACGGCGTCTGCATTTCCCTAACCCGTCCCCTCGCTGTCCCGTCTTGAGGACAATGGAGAAATGTGTGCATCTTTTTTCTTATTCTTTCTCTTTTATTTTTGTTAAACACACACAAAGAAGTGTTTGATAACGATCGAGGTACGCACTTAAGTGAAGCCCTATGTTGACATGTTATACACACTTTAGGTTAGAGCACCCTTCTACCGCACTCCCGTCAATATACAGCAAGCATGCAGGTGTATTGTGGTTCTGTGTGCGCGTCTGGTGGTTATCCACAAGGGCATCGACTGAAAAGCGTTTTCTGAATTTCTGTGATGTCTTAACCGGGGTACGACAGCATTTACTCGGGAATGAGATCATTTTCGGTCACGGCTTCGGTGTGAACAGGAGCGTCTCATCGTCTGCTTCCATTCGCAAAGAAGCAGACGACGAAATGGGCGAAGTAAACCAAAGTGGACACGTGCTGTATACTATACGTAGCGCAAGTTCGTCTGCTTTTTGCACAGGGTTTGCGATGATGTCAGGACGCCGAGCCCTTATTGGCTGATTGAAAAAGAAATATAGTGGGTAGACCTCGAGGCATCTAGCGTTGAGGTCTACCCACTATCCTTTCAATCAAAGCCAATCAGAGCTCGGCGTCGTTCTGACGTCACCAGAACTCCTACGCAAAAAGCAGACGACTGGCTCTCCGCAATGTTCTGCATTCTCAAGGAAGCATTCAGAGCTTGGACCGCATGCCATCTATCCTTTGTTGATTACGACAAACAGAACGCAATATAGGACGCTGACAGCCCTAAAGGAACCATGAAGACGATTTGAAAATTCCGTTAAACGATTGAAATAGATGTCAGGTGTCTTCTGCAGGTGATGTTGACAAAGAATTTAGCCCCAAGTTGCGCTTGCGCGCCGCAGAAATGTATTAATCAGATTCAGCAGAAATCACTCCGGGACCGATAACAAACAAAACCAGAAAGAGCAAAAAGAAAAGAAAAAATCTAGTTTTTGAGTTACGTGGATTGTAACATCAATTTATAGACGTTTTTCGTTTCCCTTCGTTTTCAGTCACGTGGGTTCCGTGTCTGGTATGCGGAACGAAAAAATAATAAAGCATTTCAACCTGGAATATTGCGAGAAAATATAGATGAGGCAAAGCAAGAATGTGTGACAATCACAGATTTTTCGTGATCATCTTTCGGCGGCGTGGAGAGATCAAAACGATAATTTACCGCGTACCAAGAAGTGACGACATTCAAGATGGCTGCGTCATTGTGGAAAAGGTGTAGAAGCTCGTCAGGTGATTGATCGAAGTGAACGGAGTCCACCCGGCTTCGTTTTCGATCGTTAATTGTTTAACTTCTTTTTTAAATTCAGTATCAACGAAAATTATATATATATGTCAGAAATAATTATTGCATTAGAAAATAAAATACTAAATTTGGGTCATTCAATGTCCGACGTCCCAGACGTTGCGCTCCGACCCTTGATTTCTAAAAAAAAATTCTTGTGCCCCTTTAATGTCCGTAACCATGCCCTGAAATATTTTTGGCGAAAAAATCTTTTTTGATGACGTGAGCGCGGTTTGAACTTTTTAAAAACAGCGTGAAACTAGGCATCACTCAATAATTGTTGATGAAAAATCAGCTTTTGAGTGACACACCTAGCAATGTTTTTTCTTATATTTGCACGGCTTTCGACTCACAAATGCGGCTAGGGCTTGTGAAGTTTTGTTTAATTCGCACATTTTTCAAAACACATCTCAAGAACTTTGAAAATTTTACAACGTTTTACATGTTTATTTGTTAAAATATCTAACTGCTGCCTAGGACCTGATAGAACTATTCCACCGGCCGCCCTGCAGGTATATAATCTATAAAAAATGTCTAAAAACCGCGCAAATTAAATATCTCGCAGTAAACAAATATTCTTGAGAGTTGCCAAAAGAATGCGTTTTGACGCATAGGCACAGCCGCTTATTCCACCCTGAGGTGGTCTACAAGTAATAGGCCAGGGCCATGGTGCGGTTGGAAGATCAAATCAGCAGTCTTTGATTTGTGCGAAAGTTTAATCAGAGTGATTTTTGTTTAAAGTGAGAAAACTATTTTCAGTAGTTGAGATCTCGCCCAGCTACAACCCGGCGTCGCTTCTTAACGCCTCTACGCACGCACAGCACGCCACCTGCGACGATAGCTGACACCGATTAGGTCCAAAAGAAAGAACGGAGTTTTCTGCCGCCCCTTGTCCGTCTTTTCCGGCTGCTGAAGAAACGGCGGGTATCGTGTAATAATCGTGGGTGCCGCCAGCACGTTGCAATAACGTTGTTCCCATTGCCCTTGGTACCCGAGGGCGGCTCCGAAACGCGATGCCTAATACGGGCAGCATCAATTGAGGTGGACTTCTCCTTAAAGGAAACGCGATAATATCGCCACGAAAGTCTAGCTGTCACGCATACTGCGGTGAAAAGCGGAACTATTCAGCGACGCAAGAATTTACCCGTTTCAAATCCGATTTAAACACAAACGAGGCGTGAGCCTCAACTGCACGCATTCGTTGCATCGCCTCGTCGTATGAGGATTGCCCGTTCACGGGGCTTTTCTGTTAATCACATCTGTCCTGACGTCGAGAAAGAGAGAGTGATTGCGATGTGTACGTAAGAAACAGCTAGCTTACTGGCGGATGCTCTTACCTGGCAGCGCTAAGCATTTGTTGATAATAGAGACAGTGGAGAGTCACAGGAGGACACAGCCGCGCAAAACGGTCTAAAATAGGGAAAGCCATAAGGCAACAGAGTAGAAAAAATCGGCCAGAACCCATCCTTTGGGAATGATTATCTACGTTAATGCGAATAGCATCAAACGGTGCGGAGTTATGCGCGTTCGTCAGGTGGCCAGCACACTCTAGATACGCCAGCCCACTCTTGAGGCGATTCTAAATTTGTTGACACTTTCACAGCCCTGCGCACGATCTCCGCAGCCCAGCACGTGCGTTTGTGTCATAGGAAGGCGAGCAAAGCACGCGCCATACGCACAAACACTCAAAATGGTACCGACCAGACTTTCTGGCGTCTCAGCTATACGGCATTCGTCGCCCTAGCCTGGCTACCTCGCGACATACTGGGAAGCGCGAGCAGTGGTGTTTGTACTGCCGACGTGTGAGCGCCGTGAATCGCAGCGTTAGGTCAGAACGCACACCGTATGCATTGAAGCCAGCGACCATGTGGCCACTCGATATCCTTGCGACGTATACTCAGCATCGGCGCGCTGCGTGCCGGCACGGCGACGCTGTCGACGTCACGTCGGAGTACTCGCACGCTAGCCTGGCTAACCGCGAAGGCTGTGCCAGCGCGAGCGGCAAGCCTTGACTGCCTTGACCAGAGCACTTGCTGCACGAGCGCTCGTGCAGCCGCCGCGCTTCATTCAAAGCGACTAGCTCGCGCTTTTAGCACGCGCGGCTAACAATAGTCCATACTAAGGTGAGACGAAGTATAGTCTCAACCAACGGTACTCTAAACGGTTGTTTATATCTTTACCATAGGACGCGCTTTACAGCGCTGTCACAGCTACCGGTGCGCGCGCGTTCCATGCACGAGGGCTCATTCCGCTCTCGTGAGGGTGAGCACGGCCGCTACATCACCCTCTCCCGAGCGCGGGAGAGGGTGAGCTAGGGGCCGTGCTAAGCCTCACGAGAGCGGAATGAACCCTCGTGCATGGAACGCGCGCGATAGTAAAGATATAAACAGGTGTTTAGAGTGCGCTTGAATGACTGCCTTCATAGCTCTGTGGTTAGCGCGTCTGCCTGCTGATCAAAGGGTCAACGGTTCGAATCCCGCCGGCGCCGGTCTTTTTATTTATTTATCGACCCGCGGCGTAAAGCCCGGTTCACACAGTTGCGTTTGACTGCGTTTATTGCGTTTGACTGCGTTGCGGCAGCGAGACGCAGGACACATCCCTGCTGCTTATATCGCGTGCCAAGGTGATTCCCTTGAATTGGATCCCACGCTTCATACGAAGCACAGATGTGCCGGTGACTCGCTTTCGGTTCTCGCCACAACGCAGTCAAACTGCACTCAAACACAGAGTGTCTGAACCGGCCATAAGAGGTTGAATAGCCGAATAGATAGATAGATACATATGCTTCGTTTCAGCTTGGGTCCAGACGCGTCGATGCTACAAGCGCGAGCATGTGGCCCTGAACAGTGCTTGCACTGCACGAGCGCGTGCTTGTGGGGACGCTGAAGGCCGGGCTCGCGCTTGTAGCGTCGGCAAAATCGCAGACAACTGAAGCGAAATATAGACGAAAAGTGCGTGAGTATCAAAGAATGCCATTCGCATTAAAAAACCTCTTCCACCAAGATGTACCCGAAAACTCGAGGTCCTGCTTTCTACCTTCGTGCGCACACCGTGACACCGTCGCGCGCTTTGCCGGGCTCGACGGTGGCGTGCTGTGCAGGGAAGAGACGCAAGGGAACGACGCGAGGTTGCGGCGCGAGAGCTCAACTTCAAAATGTTTTTTCCTCTTTACAACAAAATTACTTTAATTAAAGGAGCGGTGCAACGATACTCAATTGGAATGTTTTTCTCTTTACACGAGCTTACTGGCACACCTGGGACTCAAGGATACTCACACGCAACGCCACTGGCCAAGAAACTCCTTTGTTGCGGTGTAATTTCAAGGACAAAATCGATCATTTTCATTCAATCTCTCCTTTGCAAAATTTGATGACGTAACGTGGGGATCGCAGTACACCCATATGACGATATTTGAATGCGGTTCATAGATTGGACCCGAGCATTGCGTGGGCACTCGATTTGGGCTCGTGATAATTACTAGCTCGAGAAGCATTCGGGTAGTGGCCCGTGTCCAATCGCTGCAACGACGACAATAGCCGAGCCATAACAATGCCTGGAACTCAGCGCGTGTCCTGTGCTTTGCCAACCCCAGCGCGTGGCTATGAGCAACATTGGCGGCATATAATCCGCTCCAGATCACGTGGCCGCTTGTTCTGGCTGCGAGTTGAGGGTGAACGCTGCTCGTTTTTCTTCAAGTTTTTTCTGGGACTTCTATTGCGTGGGGTGAAAAACGAACGCGTGTTTCATAGGTCATTAACGTCAGGGATCCGTTTTAAGCGGTATTTGCGGAAAGTACAAAAATTGTTGCATCGCCCCTTTAAGATTTTAAGAACAAAAGGAAATAAACTCTTTGTAGAGTCACCATGTTACCTATTTTTCTTTGGGCCACCTCAAGGCAGAATTGACGGCTCTTTAAACGGCAAAACGCAATTTTGCACAAATTTAGTTTTTTTTTCTTTCTGCAAGATATTTAGTTCTACGGCCTGAAACCTTTTTTGTGTACAGTATACCTACAGGGCTGTCAATAAGAGTATTTACAGTCGCATGCAGCAAAGCCATAGTTTGTAACAAAACTAAAAATATGCTAAAATTCTCATATATTCCTTATTTTTAAAGCTGCTTCGAGCATACCAAATTCCATGACCATGATCCTTATTACATAGCTGTCCGAATACCGTAGGGTTTTTAGGCAAAAATATTCCAGTGTTCCGTAAAAAAATCTTACTTTCCATCAATTATTGAATGACTCGTAGTTCCACCCCCTTTAACTAGTTCAAACCGCCATCACCCCATGAAATTTGTTTTTCGTCATAAAAATGTGTTAGAGAGGCACCACAAACGTTACGGTGAAGAGCCATCAATTTTATTTTAGGAATCGGAGGTGGCCGTGGGACCTATGACATGGCATGGAGAAGTCCTGGTCACTTGATGCCGCCCGTCGTTTACGCATCGCGTTTCGAGCCGCCCTCGGGTACAAATGGCACAACGGGCGTGCTATTGCTACGCGCTGGCGGCAACTACTATTATTACACGATACCCGCCGTTTCTTCTTTTGCAGCCGGAAAGACGGACAAGGGGAAGCGGCAGAAAACTCCGTTCTCTCTTTGGACCTAATCGCGCCAGCTATCGTCGCAGGTGGCGTGCTGTGCGGTGAAGAGGCGTTAAGAAGCGACGTGGGTTGTGGTGCGAGAGCTCAACTTCAAAAATTGTTTTCTCACTTTAAACAAAAATTACTTTGATTAAACTTTCAGAATCAAAAGATCATCGATAGTTCTTCCAAACGCACCATATTTTGTATTTTTACTTGGACCACCTTAGGGTGAAATAAGCGGCTGTTTATGCGTCAAAACGCACGTTTTTGCAACTTCAGGATTTTTTTTTACTGCGAGATATTTAATTGAGCGGTTTTAATTTTTTTCATAGATTATATACCTGCAGGGCGGCCGGAAAATAGTTATATCAAGTCCTGGGAGCAGTTAGATACGTTTTAATAAAATAACAAAAATGTTAAAATTTTCAAATTTTTGCAGTGTTTTAAAAAAATATTTAAATTAAACAAAACTTCACAAGCCCAGCCACATTGTGAGTCGAAAGCCGTGCAAATTTAAGAAAAAATATTGCTAGGTGTTTCACTAAAAAGCTGATTTTTCATCAATTATTGAGTGATGCCTAGTTTCACGCTGTTTTTAAGAGTTCAAACCGCGCTCACGTCATCAAAAAATTTTTTCGCCAAAAATATTTCAGATTATGGCTACGGACATTGGGGCAAAAGGCCATGAATTTTTTTTTAGAAATCGGAAGGGGTCGAGCGCAACGTCTGGGACGTTTGACATGGAATGACCCTATTTCAATACGCGGGCGCGTGGAGTAAAAAAAAAAACTGAAGAGGAGAGCGCCTTTAACTCGCGAATAATGGGCGGGGACTGACTCGAAAAGCGTTCAGTGTGACAACATTGGAACAAACTAGTGCCACTAAATAAGCTACGCTTCAGGTAACGACACTTGGCCATATTGTGGCTTAAATTCATGGTTGCCCGTTATCTGAAGCTTTATCTGAAATCACAGGAAACGCTTTTCCGTCCTCCATAAATGTTTAAACAGTTCGCGACAAAGCAAAGCAATATTGCGTGAGCTTCCTAACACCGAATTTAATACTGAGGTAGTCGCATCTTTGAATCATGACGATCGGCAGTTGCGTCTGTTCTGCACAAGCCCCAAAATGGCGGCGCCCACAGCAATGTCGGGGAACAGGTGCCGATACTCTATAGGCGCAGCTCATTTAGTGGCTCTAGAACAAACAGTTCAACCGCATGGCAGCAATTCGTAGTTAGCACCTTAGGGTTAGACGCAGTATCAAACACTCAGTTGCCAGCTATAGTAGCACTTGTATACACTGTCTCCTCCAACGTGTTTTCGCTTTTCGCTCTTATTGTACTTATTTCTGTTTAACTAATGCAACCTAAAAGACTGCGCCTTCCCTTCCAAACCCGTCGCTTTCGCTACTTGCGACTGTCGCTTTTGCGAAATAAGTCGCGCGAGAGCTGCGACTTGCCGGTGTGAACGCGCCTTTAAAGGGCCCCTGAAAAGAAATAAATATGTTTTTTTTAAACAGTTTGGTTGGGACAGACGTGCAGAAACATTCTTTTTACGCGAAAAATATTTTGAGCAATTTTGGCGGCGCGAGATTTATTCTAAATTCTGCGCGCAAAGTCCATGACGTCATGGAATGGTCATACACTCTCTCCACCTCAACGTGATGTCCAAGTCGATCCACCACTCCTCCACGCGTCCGAAATGCCGAGAGAGAAAACGAGTGGAAAGGAGGTGACTACCGACTAAATCGCGTCTCGCGCCGTCAATATTGGCCTAAACTTTTTTTTTTGCTTAAAATTAATAATTTGAGACGTGTGTCACAACCAGGCAATTTAAAAAAATATTTTTTACTTTTTTATTTTTAGGGTCACTTTAAGGTGCCAAGGTGCTGGCTCCTCTGACAAGCTCGGTCGCCAGACAATACAGCCCGGCATCGTTCGGAGGCTCTCAAGGCGCTAAACTAGAGGCGCTCGAATCTACTGCATCGGAGGAACCATAAGCACTTCTCAGATGAAAAAACAAAAACAATTTTGACTATGTTTTTCTTGTGCACCTAACACCCTGAAGTTACCATGTTCTTTCTTTTGTTGGCGAATTTCTTCTCGCATTTCTTTTCTCCCCTGTAAATGCATTTGTTCATTTTTTTTTCTTCATTCATACGGTTGGCTGATCTGTTCTCTCTGTTTCCCCCGGCAACGCTATACACAAAGTGTTTCATTAACCGGCGAACTCTCCGCGTATTGTGGAGAGCGGAGAGCGGGGGGGGGCCCGTGGCGCCTCCCCCGGCTGCCGGAAGCAATGAGGGTCCCTCGCTATCGCGTCTGCATCTTGCCTGGACGCGGTACCCTGGAAAGGCGCCTGCTTTTATCTGCCCAGTGCAGCCTCGGGCATCCCAGGTAATTAATCTGGCCGGTCGTCGCCGTAATTGCGGCCAACCCGGCCGCTCGGCCCGCGATCTCTCGAACTCAGGCTGCTGCAAACACGTACACGATACTGATATATAGAATAAGCAAATACCGTCCCTTGATCGTCACTCACGTAAGGTATAACTAAGTACGTTACGTCGTTACTGCGATTCAAAAGGAACGCGTTACCTCAGCTCGAATGTAACGGGTTATATTCTTGTTGCTCGGAAGGAGTCGTCCTTATATGAAGCAGTAGCCGTTTCCAATGTTTGTCGTCGTTAACCATTCCTCGCTTTTTAACGCCTTCGCTCGGGGATAACTGCTACTGACATACCTCGTGCATATCTTTTTATCGCCTATCTATAGCGTTTTCTTCGTGGTGCAATTTACAGGCGCAAGCTGGGTTGAGAACTAGGTTCGGTATACTTGTGTTGTACACATTCCCCTCCACTACTAACCAAATGCCGTCACACGTAACTCCATCAAAAAGTAATGAAAATATGTAACTCATTGCTTCTCGTAAGGAAGTAACTAGGTCGTTACTTCGTAACCGAAGAAGTGTCTAAACAGAAGTGCTTTATCGAGCTTGTTATCCCCACAGTCGGCCGCGGGTGTTTACCAAGGCAGAACAAAAAAGAAATTAAACCTCGCCTAGCACGGTCTGGGTACGAGGGCTTCCCGGTACCACGAGGAGCGACCTTGGAATCGTTATCTTCGATTTCTCGGATCAAAAAGAAACAAGAAAATGCGGTTTGTTGTCCCCACAGCTGAAGCGCGTACCTGTAGTAGCGTGACCGTTCGATCTCGTCCACAATATACAAAGGGTTATCGCCAACATCATCCCTTCATCCAACCATCCAGAAAGACAGGTGTGAAAAGGAGGGCCAGAAAGGGAGAGTTTTGATACGACATGGAAAGAGGCGTCACTACACGCCATAAGTGATGGGCATTGTAAGTGGGTCGTCGAGGGACGGGGGCTTTGAAGCAACGGGGGAGATCGGAAGTGATGCAACCGCGACGACAAAAGGTGTACGTTAGTAGATCGTAGATGGGGACCTGTCGCGCCCCCCCCCCCCCCTCCGCCCTCCACTGCCCCTCTGTCGAAACTGGCCTCCTTTCTCACGCGGCCGCCTGACGCGCGTGTGTGTGTCTTTGTCCGGAGTGACGTGCGCTTGACAGGCGGTCGGTGCCTTTGTTGTTCGGCGTGAAGACTGTTTGCCATTTATATTTTCATGCAAATGCAAAAAGAAAAACGGGGAGGAGGTGTTTGATATAAGCGGGGCGAGGAAAAAGGAACGGCGCGTTGATCCCGAGCGAAGCGGTGACGAATGGGATGGCACGAAGGCTGTGTCGCGGTCTACACTTTTACTCTCACGGGTTACACACATGCGTGACACTGTCATCGCGAGCTAAGGACGCGGTCACGGCTCTAATACATCACGCAAAAGACAGCCTCCAGACGCGTGTCTGAGGGGTGTTTGTTCCTTGTATGACGGTCACACTGGCCATACAAAAAACACCGTCTGGAGACATGTTCGAAGCATGCATCATGTACTACAAAGCAAAAAAAGAAAACTTTTTGAAAGGGTGGATGCAACACAAAGAACGTGGCAACCAAACAAATTGTATGGGGAGCGGCTTGAGAACGGCATTGACGGATATCGAAGACTTCTTTCGGGTGCGATCGCGCGACATGCGCAGCGGCGCAAGTCACGACAAGTGCCGCGATCCCGACGCCCCCGCCGGTTATTTCGCTGAGCAAAATCTGTAAAGTTGCCACAAATGCCAACATAATGCCGTGCATTGGGGAAGAGGTCCCCCGCCGAGGCGGGGACTGTTTGTGCAGCCCGGGCAAAAGTATCCCCTCGATATATCTATGTCAGCGCGCCTCCGCACAAAGGCGTGACGTTAATGTTACCGCGTGATATGCATACCGGGAAGCGAATCTCCCTCGTGTGAATACCCCTTATGTGCATGTGATTGGTAGAAAATCCGACTAGCACTCAAGGTAACATATGACCGTATCGGAAGAAGAGAGCGGTGTCCGAACAAGGTTGGGGAAATGCCGAAATTTCACATGTGCTTCGCTCATCTCCCGGTAGGGGCACTGTCGGTGTGGGCCCCTGCGCAAGCGCGGTCGCGCGCCGCGCGGCCTTGAAAACCTGTGCACGAAGAAGGACAGTTCCTTGAGCTCCTATGTTGCGCGCCTCTCACGACATCTCAGAGAGATGCGAGCTAATCTTCGACACACCAGTTCCGTGGCGAGGAGGTGCATGCTGTTCGGGTTTCGACTAAAGCCCTTCGATGTGTTTGCGTTTGTCTTGCAAGTAGCGTCAAATGCACCAGTGCACAAGGCCCATGTCTCGAGCGGCACTTGGAAGCAAACGGCGGCAAGGCACCTGCTCGTGATGGCACGTGTCTTGCGCGTTTCCACAACAATGGTTGGCGGCACTTGAAAGCGTGATTTTTATCGAGGGACTTTCGTTCCGACACTTCTCTCTTCTTGAACCGTGCATACAGTCTTGTGCAGGATACTCGAAAAATGTAACTGATCACAATTATAATTACTCTTCCTTCAGGAGTATTCAATGAGATGACCCTGCAGAAAACTAAAATAATTTGATTACTGACAATGATTACCGTACAAGCTAAGCGGGGAGTAGGAGCATATGGCAGCCGCCATGTCTCTGCTTGTGCAAGCAAGCTTTACCCAAGTCACCTCCGCGTGTAGAGGTTAACCCTGCAGGTTTGCACTCTCTCCACGTCTCCCTGGCAAAGCGTGGGGCGATAACCGGAGTCTCACGCTTCGGATATTATTTACGAATATCAACCTCAAACTCGGCCTGAACTGATGATTCACAGATAGGCGCATTGTGCAGCAATGCGGAATGAGAGGTCATTGTTTGCGCGCGCTATTGTTTCCGCCCGCGGGCTTCTTCTAAAGTACAAACGGAGGCATAAAGTACGAGCGCTTTGATTCTCCGGGTGCTTCGCCGCTGCTGCAGACGCGCTTTTGACCGATAAAGCAGCGAGCGGATGCGAATCAAAGCGCGGTCCCGCTCGGAGATTTACGACGCCATTTTAATAGAGAGTTTTTGAGTAAGGGGGCGCCTAGAGTGCCTCAATCTCCTTCCGTTTAGGGTGAAGCCATCGTTTGTAGTACCCGATGCCAACAGCACGCGCTCACTGGGAAAATAATAAAAGAAATCGCAGGAAACAAAATATCGCTGTAGCACAGTCAGCGCCACGAGCGCGTGCAGGGACACGCTCTTTCACGCGCTTCAGAACAAAAAATAAAAATAACCGTTTGAAACAAAATGGCCAGATGTCATCACCCCAAGCAAAGCGCACATGAAGGCACCCTAGGGGCGCCTCAAATAGCTTTGGTTCCCCCGCGCAGCTTGGACCGTCGCACTGCGCAAGCGCAGAAGTTAAGCTGTCAAAATCTAAGAGACATATCTAATGCTGCGGGAGCACGGCGAAGCACAAACACGGTTTCAGGCCTTCTTTGTTTTTCTTGTATGACGGTCACATTGACCCTACAAACACTGTCGGCAGACATGTTTGAAGCATGTGCACGTACGAAGCCAACATGCCCCGATTATGTTTAATTAATGTCCGCAGATAATTCGGTCGTCGTTTCTGCAACGAACAACGTGTCTTTATTAATGCGAAAGCATTAGCTGTCTCATGGAGCGAGCTGACGTCATCAGTTTGAAGCGCGAAAACGGCACCTAGTTTCCATCGCCTCCATTGGCTGGCGCGCGTCGACGGGGCTCCCATCGGCCGCTGCGAAAAGGGAGCGGACGGGGAGCGGCTTGCCTGCTTTCGCATTCACAACTCATAAAGAATGCTTAGGTGTCCCTCGATCTTTTTTATTGATTTACTTATTTATTGATACTGCAAACCCTGAAAGGGATTTTAGCAGGTGGGCACATTTGGTGAATAAGACACGCAGGCATACAAAATAGCAAACAAGTCGGAAAAACAGAAGAGAAAAAATATTTTACAGAGGGTCAAATCTAATTCAGGAACAGATTCAAATAAAGACAATGATGGCTGCATAACAACAGTTTCAGAAAGGTATAATTCCAATCAGTCACCATTCGTGGAAAAAAAAGAGTACTTGAAGCAATTATTATGCGATCGAAAAGGAGTTAGTTTTAGGGCATGCTTCCGCCATGTAGCTTAGCCTGATGAGAAGTTTATTAGGTGAGACAGATCCATCCTATATTGTCCATTTAATAATTGATAAAACATTTTAGTCGAGAATGCCGATTTCTGTGAGATAATGACTTTAAGTGAGCACTGGTTAAAAGTACGGTTATAGAGGTACGTCCAGAGCTATTATAAATGTGGCGAGCTGCCTTCTTCTGCACACGATCGAGCTTGTTAATGCTTAGTTTGGTGAAGGGATCCTAAATGATAGTCGCGTAATCTAATGTTGGCAAGACTATAGCTTTATATGTTAGAAGACGCAAGGAAGGGGTAGAAATTCTGCGCCCTTCTAAGAAAGAATAACTTTTGAAGAGCATTAGTTGTCACGTAATCACTGTTTTATTCAATAAGATTATGAGTGATCCATAGTCCAAGGTATTTATTTTGTGTTACTTCTGATAGAAGAATAATATTAGTATTGTAAACAAACTTCAAAGGATTTCTTTTGTAAATAATTCTCATATAAACCGGTTTTTGTTTTTCAAAGTTAATGGTCATTTGCCACTTCGTGCACCATTCCGCGATATTTTGAAAAGCTCTAGTTAACAAAAGTTGATCGGAAGGACTAGCTATTTCTGAGTAAATTATACGATCATCAGCGCGTAACTTGATTTTTACCGGAACATCTTGTACATCTTTTAACAAACAACAACAAAAAATGAGAGGTCCGAGCACATAGCCCTGGGAACGCCAGAGCCAACAGAACGTCTGTCAGAGCAATGTTTACCATAAACTAGGAATTGTCGACGACTTGAAAGGTGTGCTGAAATCCATTGGTACGATCTGCGAGCAGTCTGAGTGCGGCTCTTAGGCCTATCTTCGGAACATAACTGAGCAACCAAAAGACAAATCGGAGTCTTGAAAAAAATATACTGCGCATGCGCGTTCGAAAAAAAAAAAAAAAGCGGAAGGTCCCCGTTTACGACAGCTCGAGACCCACTCAAAAATGCTTCGAGCGATTACAGCCCATAATCTAAAGGGCATATGGGCGACAGAGAGGACGGCTCTTTGCGGATTCCCGAACAACTCGTGCGTGTGCAACAGACGCGGAACGAAGTCGCGGATTACACCGCAAAGAGCCCGGACCCGAGGTTCTGCAGCGCGCGAGCCCCCTCCACGGCAAATCCCCTCGTTTGTCCAAGTCGGCTGCGCCGCTAAGTCGCTCTCGAGTTTTCCGCCCTCGAGCCAGCGAGTCGACAGGACGGGCGTGGGTGCGCTGGCTCGTAATATGCACGTTGCCCCGACTTCGGGCTCGGAGTCGGAGAATTATTTAGCTCGCTTATTTCATCCTTTGGCGGCGCTTCACTAAACCGACCGATGTTTTGCTTATAAATTGTTTAATTGTTAATGTGTGCGTTGTATCTTTTTTTGTGCGCGTGTTATTGTTAGAAGGCTGTTGCTAAAGTTCACAGCGAGATTCGAAACTATAAATAACTTCTTCGATAAAAAAACCGTTCAGCTTTTCCACTCTGGTAAAGAAGGAAGACCAGCGAAGCTGTACTATGGTGGGAATGAAGTAATGGCCGGCCGCAAGTCGGCAAGCCACAGGGAAAAGGCTGGAAAAGTTGCCGCCATCTATGACCGACGGTGGCAACTAGACAACCGGCTAGCCGGTTGTCTGGTCGCCGCCGTCGATTATAGATGGCGGTAGCTGTCCGGAGTGTTGTGTCGACATTTATTTGCTGATGGACACGATCCTGGGGAAACTAGCCCTTAGCAGCTCCGCTGTGAAAAATGTGTGTGTGTGCGTGTGTGTGTGTGTGGGGGGGGGGGGGGGGTTAGGAGGGTTACAAGAAAGAAACGGCATCACTCTCAGGTAAATGCTATAATTATTCTTTTTTATTTTTGTTATATATCAAGAGTTTTCAATGGCAGTCTCGAAGGCTCAAAAATATTCAAGACTATATAAAGCAAAAAATACTAAATAAGTAAGCCTAAATAAACACTTAAATACAAAACAAAACAAAAACAAATGCTGGCGCAAAAAAAAAACGTAGGGTGGATGAACACATGCATTGTACTTTCAGAATCGAATACTATGCAGCTAATTATCCCATTACAAAAGAATTGCAAACCAGAGAACTCACCAGGCACAAATCAAAGCGCATCTAACGAGAAGGGTAGATCTGCCGATGGGCAATAAGCGAGAGTTATGACAAAGGACACTTAAGTCCGATGTTTATAAGGACGCAAAGGAATCGTATCATAATTACACGTATACGAAGCAGGAAACTACGAATAGTAATGCCGAAGATGAGCAACTGGACAATACTTATATGTGTTACGGCGAGAGTTCCCACGTTTTGCTGCAGCTTTCTCACATTCATTTTTATATCTTCGTTTGCAATTTTAGCGCACATCGCGGGACCATTTTTTTTATGCCTTATTTTTGTTTTTGTAGAAATGGGTTTGCGGGCCGGGCATCAATAGAAAGACGGCGTCCATCCGCGGGCGGGCCGGAACACCTCCGCGGGTCGCATCTGGCCCGCGGGGCCGGGAAAGGGAGGAGGGGGGAGGTTGTTTGGACACCCGCGCTATATATTATTATCTAAATTATGGGACAGATTTGCTATTTTGTAAGTTTGTGCGGGAGGTACCTGAGAGTTTTAGTACATCGTTCCGATGACTCCGATAACGACACCCGACACTACGTCGCAGCCTTTGCTCATGCATCGTATCGTTATCGGGAGTATCGGACACGCGAAGCTATAGCTGCTTTTGTCTCTACTCAATCTTCGAACGCCTTTGAACGCTGAACGCTAGCGTCCGGCTTTCCCGTTCGAACGTTTTCGAACAGCGAGTAGAGAGACGAAGGCCAGCGTGAGACTCCCTCCCTCTCGCCCTCTTTAAGGAGGGTCCCCTTTTGGGGGCGTTTCCCGGGCCAGATTCCGAAGTTCGCCCGCTAGCTTTGCGTCTACCCGCTCACCAATTACTCCATTCCGAGCTCGGCTTTCGGGAGACCCCGCGTGCCCTTGTCTCTTAATCTTCCTCAATTAGGACCCGCATTCGTTCCAAAACGCGCACACTCTAGAAAAAAGAAAATAATATTGCGTGCCTACTTTCTGGCGAAATTCTCAATCACTGCAATCTGTGGAGGGAGCTGGAGGAATGAAAATGCTAATGATATGTATGAACATAAAAAAAACCAGCCCGCGTTATGAAATACATTCTTCACGAAATTGCGAAATGATGCATAGATTATGCACAGCCGCCATAAGTTGGTGTCATCGCTTCGGGCGTCAAGCCTGTGATTGGCTCGAGTTTACACCGAGCACTGACGCATCACACGTGTGGAATGCGTTTCGATCCGAGTACACTCCGAATACTGACGGAAGCGCTCGTGTCCAATAGGGGCTCACAGTGCATGCCCAACTAATGGCGGCCGCACATAATCTATGCCTCATTTCGAAATTTTGCAAAAAGGTGTGTTTAGCGTTCCGCCGATGCATCGGCCCCGAAACTGGCAACATAATGCACGATTAGCAGAAGCCGGCCATAGAGATGGCCGGCTTCTGGGATCTTCAATGTAAGCTAGAGAGCACTAGATTCGTCCACGGCTTCGAGCCGGACCACTGTTTAGCACGCGCGTGTGAACACTACCGAGCCGGTACACTCCGGAACGGACGAGTGAGCGTTCGGTGATGCAGTAGTTTCTTTTTGCGGTGAAAAACCAACTAATGACGAACCATCATTAAGAAATTTTGTACATTTTTTATTGCTTTTTTCGAAGCTGGGACATACTGTACGATTATACTCGAACAAAGCGAGAATCGCGTCGCGCTAATCCTCGACACAGGCGCTGCCTCCCCAAGATAGAAACTGCCTTTGAAGGACCTCCCGCGGGTCAGACGAGTCCGATAGATTCGCCGTGGCTTAACGATCGTACCGTATCTGTTTGCTCTCGGCACTATACACGCTCGGGTACTCCAGACCTCTCTGTTTCTTAGCTCTCCCTCTCTCTCCCTCGCTGTTTCTCTCCCCATCTGTCTCTCAATCCGTATCCCCGCTACAACGCTGCTTCTTATCGAAAGCAGAGAGACACTTCCGACTCTCGCCATCTTTGTTGTTCCCGATCGTCGCTGCGCTGCTATAACGGAATCGCCCCGTCAACCTTCAGACGTCCAGTCGCCCGTCTTCCTGCATATAGAGAACCTCCGCGACGGCATTACCGAAATTGTCCGTAGAGGCGCGCCTGTTATCTCACAGTGTTTTTTGATGCCAGTGTTACAGCTAGAGATTGTCGAACCTGAGGGTCGACCGGTTAGGCGGTCGTTCAAGCTTTCAGCGAAAATTCGACGATGTTTGACTTATAGCGAGCGGTGCCCAACTTCTAGCCAAAACGTTTGGAATTATGGGAAAGAGATAAACTTTTATGTATAGTTTACTTTTATATTTCGCAAAATTATTACCAGGCAATATACAATATAAATGGAAAGTATGTACAGGGCGCGACATTGTTGGCGCGAACGCCACATCGGTGATATATTTTTTTTTCAGTTTTAATTTTGTTAGGTATTATATTATTGTCACGCATAAGATTGTACCACCTAGGTTTGTGCACTTAGTGAGCACTTTCCATTACCACATTAGTTATTCAATTAGCACTATGACTATTCTCCCATCTGCGTCCACCGAACAAAAACAAAAAAAAAAAACGGAAAGACGGTGTCTATGTTACCGCCGTACCCTCTTTTTATTAAAATGTGTTCGATTTAAAATCAAACTTCCCGACTTCACCATGACGTGTCGAAGCTGTCGCTGTGACTGTACTTTCGATTCACACAGGGCTGCTCAATTTTTACATACTATCGCGTTGGAATGAAATGCGAACAGCGCAGCGCGTGGCCGTCGACACATGCTGCGCCTATAGCTGCGCCTCCTGGAGGCCTCTGGAAACTGATCAAACTGGGGGTTGGAGAGTAGGGCTCTGCGAAGATGTGCGTCCTACTCCGGTGTGTTTGACCCTCGAACAAGTGCCGCATCATGTGCCGCATCTGTATTTTGCAGCTTCGATTCTCCCACAAGTTACTCCAACACGAAGAGCACTAAGAAAGGTAACGCGCTATATGTAGGATGTGGTAACGCGTTCCTTTCGAGGCTGCGGCAAAGTGACGTACAATATTTACTTTCTTGTCTTAGTAACTCGTAGGTGTCAAGTGATTATTCGACACATTCGGCCAGCGAAGCTGCCGTACCGCTATCATGACCGTACGTCTGCAAAGAGGGGAACGGTCATTACACATCGTGCACGACGATAGAGCATAAGGAAACCTCCAAGCCTTGGAAGGACAATGATAACTTGACGCCTCTTTTGCACATCCACCGCGTCATGAAAGAACAAGGTTAGGATACGTGCACTCCAAGACGGCGAGCAAAGCACACAGTAGTAAACGACAGATGTCAAAATACGATGAGGTGATGACCTTCTCCGGTAGACTGGATAGGTTCATCTAAACAGCCCCATAAGTCCCTTAGTGGATACATTGCACCGCGATGCCCTCGGAACGATGGTCTTCCGAGGTCATCGCGATGCAGTATTCAAGCAGTAAATTCTAAGGGTGTCGACCGTATACCCACGACACAAAGCGGCCCATTATCTGGCTTTGCAAGCTTGGCAGGCGGCTACTAAATCCGCGTCAGAGATTAGACAAAAGGCCGGCGTGCGTGTGGACTTCGCCGACGATGCGCGCGAGAGTTCGTCGTCGTGCGTCAAGACAACGAACTGAGGTCGAACACTTTGTTTGCGGCCTTATCGGCGGAAAGCACCAGGCATCGGCGGAGGGGCACTTGAGTCGAATCGGTGTTGCTGCAATGACGTCGGCAATGACGTAAGAGCAAAAAAATTTGCTTGCTTTTTCTTCTTTTTTTATTTTATTTCCCACACGTTTGTTTCGAGTGCTCGGCGAAGCGCTGCTGGAGGGTTTTTCTTTCTCAAGGAACACGGCGCTCCGGCGTTCACTTAAGGTACGTGCACTCTTAAAACAAGCACAAAAACAAAACAAAAAACAGCCGCACGTTTGTTTTTCTATTCAGCCTTCAGGAAAACCAATCACCGTGATCTACATCGGACGATGAGACGACAAAGAATAACGGCCGTCTCAATGGCGGCTTTAGAACTCCTTTGCTCACGTCCGCCCAAGACCATTCCCCGAGACAGGAAGAAACAAAACAACGTATCTTCTCGTCCGGTATTTTATTTCTCCTTGCCTCCGGGTTCAGATTACGATGTTCGAAGCATATGGTGCTTGGAACCTAGCCTGCAGGCAGTGTTTCTATGACATATGTGACGATACACGAGAGAAAAGCACGCCTCGTACATTACCTGCACACTTTCCTTTGTATATGATGTCTTAACAATACACGTGACTGCGGCTCGAGGCAATAACGCACGCCACGGAGGTTCTCGTCCGATTAGAAAAGGGCACGCGGAGAAACCCTAGAAATCTTTCGCGTGCGCGCACTTTTATTTATTTGTTCTTCCCCCGTCGAAAGACGTCATAAAGCTCGAGAAGCCCTTAGTCGTCCTCAAGAAGATCAGAGTCGACTTCTGCGAACAACAGCCAAATCGAATTTGTCCGCTTGCACGGAGTCAGCCACTTGATGCGGACTCGGCGAAGGCGCGTGCACTAAAGTGCGCGCGATGCAAGTTCGATTGAGAAGGGGGCAGGAAAGCCGGGCAAGTTTTCGGCATCGCGAGGGCAGGTATATGGGATTAGGGCCCGTGACGTAAGGCCCTTCGCTCCTGCACCATGGCGACAAAAGGGTTTAAGCTCGGTGTCGTCGATGCATGTTATTGGAATAGGCACTCTTCTGGGGGTGCTACTTATGGATCGCTTTCCGGCAGGAACCGTAGTGAATAAACAAACAAACAAGACAAACAAATGTTCGGCTTATATATCGCGCTGTAGTTTACCTTCCGATGCGGTGAATTCATATATGAGTGGGCAATTTGTTATTTCGTCGAAAAGTACACGTTTACAACGCCGAGAGCGCCGTTCCTTAATGAAGAATTACATTCCGAATGAAAACTCAGGTTTCGTGTTTGTCCGTGGCCTTCGTCGTGTGCCGTCTCGTCGCTCACGGTGCCGACATATGGGTTACCGGATTCGTAATTTTGGGTGTCAAGTCGCGATATAACTTACACTGCGGTACCGCTACTTACGCGTATAGGCGATGACTCAGCCTTTTCGTTGCAGTTGGTTCCACGACTCCCCACGTCGCGACCCAAGGTGTTCTCCGATATCGAATAAAAAAAACAAAAAGAAAGCGTAAGACTCACCTTCCTGTAGCTCAGGCGGTTCCCCAGATCAGCAGTTGGGTGGTCCCGAAATGTACGGGATTCGTCGCGTCCTGCGGGGGATTGAAAACTGCGTGTAAAAACAACGCCCAATAACAATTACAAAAAAAAAAGAAATAGACAGAGGGCCACGAAATTGGCGGGAGGAAAAATTATACCGTTTGGTTTCTAAGCTAGGTGGCACAAGCTACCACCCGCCATAAAAGGTACAGCCGTTAGTATATTCATGCATCCATCCAAGCTGCACTTGCATGAAGCCGCGGTCAAACTGCCAATGCACTATGCAAAGGACAGTCTCAAGACATTTCCTGAGGCATGTACGACGGTCGTCATACAAAACATTACAGTAGAACGCTGAAGCTTCGCCTTTAAGAGTGGAACGCGACAGCTAAGATAAATTCGGCAGAGAAACTTAAGACTGCTTACGTGTAGGAATGCGAAAGCATTCCTACAAGCGAGCGCGCCACGTCTTCCTTTTCGCACGGCGCTCCGGCGGTGACATCACGCTCTCCCACTGCGCAGGCGAGGCGAACCTCGTCTGGCTCTCACGACGGCTTGCGTGACGAAGCATCTGCGTTGTTGTGCTTTTCTTTGTATTTAATTTCCGAGACGCGGCCCCTTTGACCTTGAGCGCGCCCAAGGTCAGGCGCGCCGGTTTCCGTGACGAGGCATCTGCGTTGCCGTGCCTTTTCTTTGTGTTTTTATTTCTGAGGCGCGTCTCGCTTTGCAGCCAATTAGGAATTTAGGTGCCGTTTCGCTCAGCCAATGGGAATTTAGGTGCCGTTTCGCTCAGCCAATGGGTATTTAGGTGCCGTTTCGCTCAGCCAATGGGTATTTAGGTGCCGTTTTTCGCGGCTACAGAGTCATCAGATAACGCCAGCTTCGCTCGTCGGGAATTTATTTTAATGCGAATAGCATTCTTTGGCATACTTCACGCACTTTTCGTCTATGTATCTATCTATCTGGCTATCTAACCTCTTACGCCGCGGGTCGATAAATAAATAAAAAAGACCGGCGCCGGCTGGGATTCGAACCGTTGACCCTTTGATCAGCAGGCAGACGCGCTAACCACAGAGCTATGAAGGCAGTCATTCAACGCACTCTAAACGGTTGTTTATATCTTTGCCATAGGACGCGCTTTACAGCGCTGTCACAGCTACCGGTGCGCGCGCGTTCCATGCACGAGGGCTCATTCCGCTCTCGTGAGGCTGAGCATGGCCGCTAGCTCACCCTCTCCCGCGCTCGGGAGAGGGTGATGTAGCTGCCGTGCTCAGCCTCACGAGAGCGGAATGAGCCCTCGTGCATGGAACGCGCGCGCACCGGTAGCTGTGACAGCGCTGTAAAGCGCGTCCTATGGTAAAGATATAAACAACCGTTTAGAGTACCGTTGGTTGAGACTAGCTGAGACGCCAGAAAGTCTGGTCGGTACCATTTTGAGTGTTTGTGCGTATGGCGCGTGCTTTGCTCGCCTTCCTAAGTGACACAAACGCACGTGCTGGGCTGCGGAGATCGTGCGCAGGGCTGTGAAAGTGTCAGCAAATTTAGAATCGCCTCAAGAGTGGGCTGGCGTATCTAGAGTGTGCCGGCCACCCGACGAACGCGCATAACTCCGCACCGTTTGATGCTATTCGCATTAACGTAGATAATCATTCCGAAAGGATGGGTTCTGCTGATTTTTTTATCATGACGTTATGATGCCACACGACGTCACGGCGTCATGCGACGTCACAGTGACTAATGAACGCCGTCCGCCTAGCGGGACGCAAGTTCCCTAAATTTAAGCACAGGCCAGTGTATAGTTCTTTGTGCAGCAGTTATGCAGCGTCCCGGCTGCGCATGCGGAAAAGCTCAGGGAGTAAGTCAACATACCAGTTTCGGCACTCTAATTGGCGCGTTTTCGTGGACGTCACGCCACCTGGTTTACGGCGGGACAGAGAGGGCAGGGGGACGGGCGAGGTGATTCACGCGACTCCTCAAAGGGATACTTTAACGAAGTTTGATATATACGCGTCGTGTTCAGAAATGGGATCAACATGAGACACAATATCCGTAAATGATAATTGCAGTTTTGTATTTCGAGCCTCATGACTGTATTTTTCGTTATAAACGGCCCACTCTGGCAAGCGCTCGGAGAGCAGCCAGCGGAGAGCACGTGACATCCGGCGCAATCGTGACGTAGATTGTCTCCGGGCGAGCAAAGCTGCGGCGAGGCTGACGTCGATGCATGATGTCCTAGCCGTTCCAGCCGCCGAAGCGGCCGAAGCACACCACCGATCACGCCACCGCAACTCGCAAAGCTGCTTTTGTACGAATTTTGAGTGACGGGTTAATCTTCTACAATTTTGTAGATGGACAATAACGACGTCTGGGACACACAAAAGAAAGTTCCGGTGAGGGTGAGAGGGGAGTTCCTTCTTGTTCTCTCGTGGTGGCCGGTGAGCTGGCGGGATGACGTCAGGTTCGAGGCATGTATTCGCGACTCCAGCGAAATCGACGCCGCGTAGCGGCAACGCCGAGAAGCTCAGAGAGGAGGTCGTCTCGACTCTGTCGTCTGCTATCGCTGCTTGGTTCTCGTATAGGCAGCAATAGAAACAAACATTGTTCCCAGTAATTACTTTTATGCTTCCGCCGTGTCCATCCTACGCACTGACTAGAAGAAGGTTTCTACCGTCGAGAAATCGCTTTGCTTTCATATGTAACACCGATTTTACGCTGCAGTGCAAGACACTTATGGTAGTCCGCGTGTTGAACGACGGAAACGACCTCCTTTCGTCCACCATTTCGCCTGACCAGCGCGCCCCCTATAGTTCGCTGGAGTCGCGAATAGTTCTAGGCGAGACAGGCTGGATGGATGGATAGATCGTCAATAGCTGTCAAGGCTCCTAGACGGGCATTACGAACGAGGCTTTAGCGACATAGTTAAGAGGTGAAAAGCGCTAAAAAAAAAAAGGGACAAGTAAAATAGACCAATACCAGAGAGGGCTACTACCATACGTCGGGTATTCCCACTTTGCGGGTTTGTAACGCGTTGACGAAAAAGCTGGCGCAACCAAGTGACGACGATCGTAATTACGGTATACCCTGAACAGTTGACGGGTTCGTGACGTTGCGAGCTTGAAGTCACGGGCAAATATCCCTTGACGCATTGTGCCGCCTCAATGGCCGATTTTGATGCGCTCGCCAGAATCCGTCGGTTGGAACGACAGATATAGCCATCCGCTGAAAAAAAACAACAACAACAACAAGCGTGTGATCATCATTTACGGATATTGTGGATCATATATATTTCACCCGTTTCAAAGCGTTTCGGAGATATTTCAAGTTTCTATTCTGTACCCCTTTAAGACGGCTGCCAAATTCGCTCACGCTCATCGGGTAAGCAAATCTCAGACTTGTACCGTACGCATTACAAGTAATCAAATTACTTGTAATCGATTACTTTTTGGAGTAATTTTGTAATCAGTTGATTACTTTTATTAGGCAGTAATCACAAGAGTAATCTGATTACTTTTTGAAGTAATAAAATTACTTGTAACCGTTACAATTTTTCCACAGGACCCCCCCCCCCCCCCCCCCCCGGCACACGCCTTTTTTTTATGAAATGACAAAAATAAAATTGGCTTTTTTTTTTCGAACGGAAAAAAAGATTTTTGCGGAGCTGTAGGAAACGAGGTCAATCTCTTTCTATGTACAGTTTCTGTGGAATCTCCGTTCTTTTTTTTTCTTTTTTTCGAGCTGGGACTGGGAGTGGGAAGTTCCAGGGAAACCACAGTGCATGACAAAGGCCATTCAGGGCGAACTTTGAGGAAGCAGAATGTAGCTTTGTGAGTCCTTCGTTCAAACTAGCCCCCTCACGCACACACACACAGAAATAAAAAAATAAAAAATCCTGCTTAGGGTACCTACTCGCAGCCCGTAGGAGAACCAGAACCGAAGAATGCCTAAAGCGGATGCAAAAAAACAAACAAAGGCCTTTGAAATATTTCCCCATTTCCCCTACGTGGTCTTTGTGACAAGCAATGTTTCGAGTTGAGAAGTGGTCGGGGCGATCTCTTCCGCTAATGGATACTACACATGACCCGTTTCAAATCCTGGAGCTGCTGCTCTTTTGTATAACATGCGAGCTCATCCACATGTGCATAATAAAATGAGCGACGCAAACTTTGAGCGACAACCCTTGCTCAAGCTTAACAAGATCTAGAACCCCCTCCGCTTCCCCCCCCCCCCACACACACACACTGGCGAACGCACAAATCATTAAACGTCTTCAAACGAATTCTATGCTTGTGTCCGCATTGTGAAGGTGCAACGACCACAAAGAGGGAGCCAGTTTTTCTTCTTCAATACTTGTGCAAATGTGAAATATAGGTTGGAAGTAGTTCATTGTTATGAGCGCTAAAGATGTGTCTTCACACAATAAAGTAATCGGAAAAGTAACGATTACTTCTTTAAGTAATGTCCAATTACTTTTGCCGTCGAGTAATCAAGTAATCTAATCGAATACTTTTTAGCCAAGAGTAATAGTAATTGTAATCGATTACTTTTTTTGAGTAACGTGTACAAGACTGGCAAATCTGGGAGTCGGCTAACGATAAACGCGTGACAACTCCATAAGTTTTACGTCCCGGCCATCGCTGCTGTTTGTTCTGCAGAACACAGCAAAAAGACAAAAATATATATATTTATTTTTTTCTGCTCGCCATACCGGATTTATAAACTACGTAGCTGAGGACAAGGGGTAAACAAGCCTTCCCATCTCATCTGATGCGTTTTTTTGACGACTTCCAAAGGCAAACATCGTTTCGCGACCCAGTGCGCCGAACTGCCGACGCTCGCTTGCATCGGCCCCGAGCCGAAGTGAATTTTCCAGTCGGGGTCCCCGATGCAACGCGCGGCGGAGGCTAGGACGCCTTCCCGCTTCGGCCCTTTTCGGCGTTCGCCCCGAGAGGCGTATTATTAGCAAGCGCCGTTCGATAAAAGCGGGAGCCCCCGTTTAATATTCGCGATCTGCCGGACGCTCTTATGACTTTTTCTTCTCTGCCGTCGAGGTAAGCACCGATCGCGCACATTCTCGCACGCTCTCGTGAACGCACCCTGCTTCCCGATATCCACTTCAATAAAACGTTGGACGGGGAAAAAAAAAAGGACTCATAAATGTCAAAAGTGCCAGTCACTACGTCTTCTTTGTACATGATTGGTCCAGCGATGATAGAACACGTAAATGAACATGACGAACACCATGATAGTGCGCTTTCTACGCCGCCTGATTCGTCCCATCAGCACGTAGCGTCGGTTCCGTCTGGACTAAAAGAACCCCTAAAAAAAAAGGGGGAAGTTTTTTGGTTTTTTTGTCAAAACAGTCTGGTTGGTACACGCGCGTAAAAAATAAATTTTACGCGAAAAAAAAATTAGAGCAATATTGACGGCGAGAGATTTATTTGATATTCTGCGCGCATAGTCCATGACCTCACGAAATGGTCATTCGCTCTTTCCACTTCAAAGAGATGGTCATTGGCTCTTTCCACATCAACGTGAAGGCGAAGCCGATCCACCTATCCTCCACGCGCCCGAAATGCCGAGAGAGAAAACAAGTGGAACGGGGTTGACTACCGACTAAATCGCGTCTCGCCCCATCAATATTGCTCTAATTTTTATTCGCGTAAAATTATTTTTTTTGACGCGCGGGTCCCAACTATCTTGTTAAAAAAAAATTTTTTTTTCTTTTTAGGGGTTAAACGAAGTTAGCAACTAGCGATGTCTCGAACTATTGCCGAAACTGAGCTTCAACGGCAAAAAGCTCGAAATTTCGACAAAATTCGGTGAAGTTTGACTTTTGAATAATGAAAACTTCTCATAGCAAAAAAAAAAGAAATCTTTGACAAAGTAGATTTTTATTTCTTTTTTATTTTCTACCATATAAAAAGCAAGCATATTTATTTTTTAAGATACGAAAAACGATGGAGGCGTTGCGCTAGTTGTATTCGCAATGCCAGCTATTTCATACCAGTTGGAACGAAAATAAATAAAACAAATACACGGTCAGAAAACTTAAAAATACCGTTTAAGTACGGGACATATACCACTAACTTTGTTGCCACAACATGTTTCATATCACCAAATTGCAGAACATGCACCATAATTCCTTAGGACGGCACATGTTGTGGCATCAAGGTTAGCATGCATGTGTCCCGTACACGAATCTCAGACAGAAGCTCACCGGACAAAAGCTCACCGGACAAAAGCTCACCCATTTTTTCACAGACCCGGACAAAAGCTCACCAGGAGAAAATTTCATGTTGGTCTTAACACGAGTGCGGACAACTTAGGTGCATGCGTGCGACACTAAAATGCAACGATAAATTAAATCTGACAGGCGCATGGTTTGTTGATTAGAGTAGAAACAAGTTTATTTATCGATTGGTTAGAAGCGAATGCAGTCCCCTACTAGCTCCAGCAGTCTTGGTAGATCTCGGTGTACCTGGAACCCCTCGCAAATATTTTTCAGACGATTCTGCAGGCGCAGAGTGGTTTTTCGCACCCGCTTCACTGGGGGCTCACCTCTCCGGGCTTGTGTCAATGCCGTGGCAACGAGCGCCTGATTTTGCTGTAGGCATTCAATCAGCCTCCAGACGCTTGGATGGGCGTGGCCGACAAGCTTCTGGAACCCGGTATTCCATCCTTCGCAGGTGTTGTTCGTCCGGTCTTCATCTTGAAGAGTGGCGTCGTACATATTCCACCGTTCCGGGGAAACTCCGGTCGTCGTCGGCGCACAGTCAGGCAAAGGGAAGAATTCGCTCTGGGTGCCGCCGCAGAAGGAGCAGAAGCATAACGGAAGGGGCCGTTGACATACGTGCAATCAAAGTAGTCCAGCAGGTCGCCGATGTCACCGGTAGACTTTTCCCTGATGTAGGTTAGTCCTTCGGGCACAAGCTGTGGTGGAAGGAACGCCAGCCTATCCAAAATCCCGCACAGCTTTCTAAATTGGTCATCTGTCTTGTACTTGTCCAAAAGGCCCAACTCCCGTTCCTTCAAAATATTTTTAAAAATTCGCAACTCAATGGTTTGTATATTACAGTTTTGCTTCAGTTTCCCTTTCACATCACCCTGAGATAATCCTTGATTTCAAATACATTTACGACGCACAATGACGGAAACAATTTAATTTTGCTTAGCCATTCACTTCAAATATTACCCTGAACCCCAAGAAAACCCATGCATTAGTAATGAAGAGACATTGTGCCTAACCTTTATGTGCGCGTTTAGCGTGACATAAGCACAATGAAAAAGCGAGGTCACCGAAGGGTGACTGCTTCGGTCACTCTTCGGTTCAAAACTTCGGTTCACGAAGTTTCTTGGGTGGCACAAGGTGCTCCGGCATACCTTGAGTCAAGCAAGCTTGATCTTATCAGCTCCACTCAGTTTCGGTGACCTAAATTTTGGTCCCAAATCGTTGTTTCTCTGCCTGTTATGGCTCATCTGTCGACACCTTTGCATGGGATGGGGTACCAGTTCTCCTAAAAATGGTGCAATGTCCATCGCGTCCGCACTTTATCCCAGCCCGTGTTTCGCCCGGGTAGCACAAAAAAAGAAAAAGAATGAGGTGAGCTTTTGTCTGGGTTTGTGAAAAAGAGGTGAGCTTTTGTCCGGTGAGCTTTCTATCCGGTGAGCTTTTGTCCGGTGAGCTTTTATCCGGTTACTACAGGATGTGTGCTATCTTGTTCAAAAAACAGCACATGTTCTGCTGAAAACGACGTCAGTACATGTTTCATTTTTACATCTGACTGCACAATTTTGTACAAGGTGCCCCCTCCCCCCCCCCCCAAAAAAAAAAAGAAAGAAAGAAAAGAAAAAAAGTTTGATTTTTATTATTGCAAAAATGAACTAAGCATTGTTGAGCGTTCAGTTGTCACCCAAATTTAGCGCAAGCAGTCTGGACCAAATGACAAAGTCTCAGAGCTTGTCGTTATTTGATTTAAACGTTATAAGTGAAATTCGAAACTACATGGGGAAATGGCTGCCCCCGAATACATGGAGATGAATGGTACGAGTTTACGGGAACGGGCCTTACTTACCCACTGAAACTTTCCGAATATCACCATTCATTTTCGAATAAGATGGCAAGTCCTAAAACATTAGCATCATTTGAGCGGAGACGCGCGCTTAGTGATACAGCCGCCGTCCCCCACTCCGCCGGCGATCTTCGCTTGCTGGGTCTGTGGCGCCATCCCGTGGCGACCTTGCGAACTCTCTAAACGTGCGCTCCAATGATGTCCAAGGTCAGCGCATGTACCAGGGCACTAATGTTAACGCATGTAAACTGACGTCAGCGGAAGCCAGGAGTTCACATACTTTTGACTGTGCACTTTCTTCCAGACTGATCACAAGCAGTCCCATTGTGCCATATGAATGCTTTGGAAGCTCGATCCAACACCCGCGCTGCAGCGCGAAACAGAAGCTCGGCATAGCCCATTTTTAGACTGTCCAGTTGACCTGCAAGACTACCTTCCCTCGACGTTCTGTAATACTAATCCAATGATAGACAATACAAAAAAAATTCAATTTGACAAAAAAAAAAAAGAAGAGAATATCGTTTTTTGAATGTGAAGTAATCAGAAAAGTAGCGGTTCCTTTTTCAATAAACTGCCAATTACGTCTCTTTTCGAGTAATCGAGTAATCTAAATGAATACTTTTTTAACCAAGAATATCTGTAGCTCTAATCGATTAATTTTTTTTTCGAGTGTACGTGTACAATACTGTCTGTCAGTGACTATGTAGCTGATTTTCTAACTAAATAAAATCGATAAAATTTGTCAAAGTATGTTTTGTGCGTGATTTGTTTTTAGTGACCGCGCAAACAGCAGGCACGACGCTCATTCTACGCCGTTTCCTCCGCAAACAACGAAAGGCGTTACGTGGGTGGGTGGGTGGTAATGACGCGTACCGACTTTTTTAGAATGCAAACACCCTTTGTGTAAAAGACAGCGATGTTCTGGAGACCGAGGACAATGCGTGCCGAAACCTGGCATAACCGAAACAAGAAGAAATAAGAAAGAAAAGATCACCCGAGAAGTTAATGCGCACGTTGCTTAGCCACAAGCTATATCCCTGCAGACGTTACAAAAGGAACGGTTGCGATCCTGCGCAATAATGCGACATCAACAGAAAATTGCGAAAAGTTTCCGTTACGACCACGTGGCATGCCCGAAATGGCGTTTCCAAGTGCCGCGCCTGTTATTGCTTTTTTTATTTTTATTTTCTTCTTCTCGAAATTGCTACGTTATAGTACCAACTTGGCGACTTCAAAGCTGTTTCTGTTTCGCAACCTCACACGTGTATATACTCCCCAGCCGCGGCAGCTACGCGATTGGAAGGCCAAATGGTCAACCAACTTTACCTGCCGGCAACATATATGGTAACCCGCGGCAATCGCGTTCGTTGATAAAATGCCTGTTACGTGCCGGTGACACGAAGACGTTCACGGGCTAATAGAGAAGAAGAAAAAAAACACAAAACGTAACTAAGTTCAGTTACTAGTTGCTGGCTGCAAAATAAATAAATTACTTCGGTCATTAATTACCGAGTCTCACAGGTTGCTGCGTTACCATACAAAATCTTGGTCACACTCTTCATATACATTGTACAAAAACACACACACACACACACAAAAAAACGGTGTTTACTGCAGGCATGATGACGATATAATGCGCAGACAAGGCATCAAACATGTTCGAATCATGTGTGAGTCATACATTCGTATGCTTCATAAATGTCTGTAAACAGTTTTTTTTTTTGTAGTATTAGTTTGACAGGATTGTCATCTGCAAGGATGAAACACACCTGAGACCGTGTCTGCGGACTTTCCTTTGTATGATGTATCGGATGGATGGATGGATGGATAAATGATAATGGCAATATCTTTTGTAAGGGGCGGTATACCTTGCGCCACCTAGCCAAAGTATGAAATGACAAACATGATTCCTCGTGTACTATTTGAGCGTGTTGGTACTTTCCCTTTTAAGTCGGGGTGCAGCCGACGGTATACGAGCTGATCGGACACAATGAAACAGCGCGAAAAGAGCAAGTCACTGTTCGTGCGCGGCATTCGAACGCGCACGAATATCGCGGTGTGACGCCTGTTTGCAGACTGTCTTTTTGTACGATGTGTGAGCAGCCCGGCTTAAAAGTATAACGTTCCTGTTATTCTCTTGTTGTTGTTTTTGTTATACAGCAACGGGCGACGAGAAACCGAATGATATACGAGTGTATACAATGTGAAATACGTTCGTTGAACGGTCAACGGAACAAAACCGAGTAAATTCGTATTGCTCTCAATCGGTTTACGTGAAGCAAATATTAAGGATAATAAGCATTACTCCGACGTGTGCCGCTTCACTCAGAAATTGAATTGTTTGGAGGATAGCAGCACACATATTTCACGGAGTTGATATAGCCGGTCCCGGAATATAAAATCAGATTCCGCGCTTCATCGAGGAAAAAAATGGGATTGAGTTGAATTGAATTGAATTGAATTGAATTGATGCGGGCTGCCAAAAAGCGCGAGAATAACACTGCCCGATTTGGGGCGCCGTCCAAAGGCAGTCTCCAGACACTTTCTTGAGGCGGGTCCTCAGATAATTCTGTCCTCATGTCGTCCGCGAACATCGGGTCTTTTCTTATGATGTATTACGTGCAGTGGTGACTGCAGCTTTATCCCTTCTCCCGCGCTTAGTTGCCGTTTTTTTTAAATGTTTTTCCAGTTCCAGGTTTGTCACGGTGTCGTTGTAAAAACAACGTCTGCCCGCGATGAGTCTCGTTTCCCCTAACTGCTCGCTCGCGTCCCTCTCTTCGAGACGCCGCCGCGAGGGTCACTGTCTCCCGTGTTGTGCAGGAAACGGACTGGGCAAACACACGCCGCATACCGAAGTTGTGTGTACTCTGACGGGAAAGGGGTTCCGCCTTGTTAGTCGGCGTATGGGCGGGGCAACAAAAAACACGCCAACCGTGCGTTTCTTTTTTCTTTTTTGTGCAAGGGTGCGTGCGTATGTGTGTGTGTGTGTATGCGTGAACAAAGCCTGGGAGCAATACGGGGAGGTCGGCGATACTAAGAAGCTGGTCGTAGAAGCAAACGCGCGGTGAGCGATGGATGTATACTCCGCAGTCACGGACGGCGTAAGAAATGCAGAGTTCGGTTCGTTTTAAGCATCTTAGACTGAACACAAGCGTGAACCTGTCAGTGAGATTTAGCAATGCGTGGCGAACGCAGGCGCCGTGTGTTTGCGTTAGCGTTGCGTGTTTCACACTGGGCGTGCGCAACGCGAACGCAAAAGCACAGCCTTGCGTTTGCTCTTATGTATAAATACGCAATACTAAAACTCTCTAATAACAGCTATAGAGATAATAAACCCCTGCCCCACGCGTTCTTTTTAATTTAATTATTATGGTCGGGTTTTGCTTTTTCTATGGTCAGGGTTTTTTGCTTCGTAATTGCGTTCTTCGGCGTTCTTATCAATACTGATGCCGCAATCTGATTGGCTGCATCCGCAGCCAATGAGATGCTCAGGACTGGCCACGTCCTCAGTGTCCATAAGCTCTCCCCCCCCCCCAAAAAAAAAAAAAAATCCCCCGCAAATAAAATTATTAGAGTTTTTTTTTTTTTATTGCATAAATAAACTACACAACGTTACACGCTCATTTTCTGTCCAAATATAGCGCTAGCGGTCCGATACATTTGCCTAAGTTTCAGATATAAACGTTATCTTATTCAAACGGTTATAAAGGATATTCCGAAAATTTCCACGTGAAATAAACGGACGACGGAGCTCTCGAATACATAGAGAGCTATATTGCGCCGCCCTAGCGAAAAATCGCATATATATAAGAAATTATATTTGTCCAATAAACGCGTATGGTCATATAACAGCACTAAAGAGCATACAAAAACCTTATGAGAACATATATAAGAACAATATACGATTATTTAAGAAGTTATAAGAAACTGATCAGAAGTTTCTTATTATAACGGCGTTACCGCGGTAACGCCTTACTGTTTTTGGTAACGTACGAACATATTCCTTAAATTTTCAATACAGGAACGTGTAACGTACTCACCTAATACGTTACATTTCAAAACAGTAACTTGTCACGTACTTACGTTACTTATTCGAGTAACGTGTAGCGTAGTTACGTTACTCATCAGATATTGTTCCCAAGACTTAAGAAATTGCACATCATTTTTGTTTGTATTTCTAAAAACCAAATCGTTAGAACTTTTTTTCTCTTCGCGTTGTTTTTTTGCGGGTATTTGGGTGGAACAGTAAAAAAATATTATGGTAATTAGGTTCAATTTCTGGTTAGACACAATGTTTCTTGAAATATGACACTTGTGCATACCTGCTAACGTCAAAAGAGTGAAAGGTGTTAATGAATAATTAAAAAGTAACGCAAAAGTAACGTGCGTTGCTTTTTATCGGTAAGGGTAACGCGTTTCTTTCATTTTGCGAGTAACGAGTAACGTACTTCGTTCCTTTCTTCCGGTAACGCCAACACCACCGCCTGAAAACAAGCTCAAGCACGCGCCCAGGCAGACCGGCTCTTAGAAAAAAAATGAAAGCCGTTTACAACTCTTTGTAACGCCGCATTAGAGCGCAGCTCTTGAGGAGGAGGGGAAGGCACGGGGGGGGGGTCACGTGGCCTTGGGGGTCACCAGTGGCCTGGAGTACTGGTCACGTGACTGTCAGGACTGGGGTCACGTGATCTTGCGGCGGACGCCGACGCGACGCGCTGCCGGAACAGGCGCCTAATCACGTGACCTCGGGAGTGGTCACGTGACCATGTGACGGGGGTCACGATTTGACCTTACGGTTACGCCGACGCCGACGGCGACGCCGCTCAAGCCGGAAACGGGCGCCTAAGAGCTGCGCTCTAAAAGCATGAATGTGGTTCTTCGCGCCGCGGCCGCTTCTGATCCTCTCGGCGGGGCCGCAGCGCCATGGAGTGTGGTGTGGCGTTCCTTGGAACTAAGCCGCGCGCCAGCCAATGGAAGTCTATCTCTCAATTCGCTGCTACAGACTACAGGCTTCGCTCCATGGGACAGGGGAATTTAGGTGCCGTTTGGCGCGGCTTCAAAAGCTGATAACAAAATGCTGTATGAGGGGAGGAGGGAGAGGAGGCCCCAGCAAAATTGAAGATTTCGGGGGGGGGCAGACTCCACCCCCCTGGCTACATGGCTGCCCTGAAGTATCGGTGGCGACGCGCAACTTCTGAGACTGAAGCTCCCATTGTACTTTCCTCCGTCCGACAGGCACAGAGTATACAGGAGGCTATGGTCCGGCTGTTCTAACTCTGTCAGTGACTATACGTGAAAAGAGCCCGATGAATATCGAGGCCGAGAAAAAAAAAGACGAGTCGACAATAATTAAGTTTGCGCTTTGTCTCTGAGGATGGCATAATCCTGTGAAACCTAATGTTTTCGTCACAGAGCACGAACTTTAGTTGTCGGTAAAAATTGTTTTTTTATTAATATATTTTCGCCAATGTCATTTGCCGGGGCTCCTCCAAAGAACAAAATAAATCTCTCTCCGAATGTCCTGCGCAAAAGTGGACGTACGATTTTTTTTTATTGTATCGTAGCATAAATGTAGAAAAAGAATAAAGATATGCAGGTCCTAAAATTATACCGTGGGAACGGGGAATCTTCGACGGACAGAGATAAACAGCACCGTCCCAAATCATAAATTCCCTTCCATCATTTTCCGGCGCTTCACGAAAACCACAAAATCTTCAAAACGTTCCAAAGCGGGGGAAAATAAAAGAGATTTGTTTTGCGGCGAGTTGTAAGAAAAACGTCGCGATAAAAACAAAGAAATGGACGTAAGTATTATACAAAGAGCAAACGAGGGTTTTCTAGGAGCGAGAACAAGGAAGTCGTCTTACCGAGGACGAGCCGTTCCACTGTCGTCTCCCCCGCTGGCACTCGCCGTTCAATGGCGAGCACGAAACGTGGACCTCGGCACTTTTTCCCTTTTTCTGTTCCAGCTTTTCTTTTCCCCATTTTTTTTAATCGTTTATTTTCACCCCGTTAGTGTACTTTTGAGTCTTTCCGTTTCATGTGTTCAGGCGGTATTAAGCCTCTCTCTCTCTCCTCACTTCCCCCCATGTTCTCGTCCGTGTGTTCCCACTTTTTTATGCTCTTGTTGCGTGTTTTCTTTATTACTTTTTCACCCCTATGTTCCCGAAATTTCTTTCGCTGTTCTCTCCCACCTTACCGTCTTTCGGGGCGTTTTTGCTGCTCTATATTTATACTTTTTTTTTTTAGCTTTCATTTTGTGGTGGACACGACACTTCCGAATTTTTACTTCTCCGTGACAACGCCATTTTTCCCGAATAGTTTCGTATTTTTCCCACGTATTCCGGTTTTAACTCCTTCTTTTTCCCACGTATGTTCACTCTTTTTCGGCCTTTCGTTTGGCCGGTTTCCGCCATTTTTAATATATTTTAATTAGTTGCTCACATTCCACGACATTTTCCATTCACTATTTTCCCGCACATTTGTCCTTTTTTTGTGCTAAATTTCCGCTCTTTTTAGCTTTTTATATTGCCTTTTTTTCTGTTGCCATGCTCCGGTTGTTGAGGCATTTTGAACATGTTTTTTTGTTTCGAACCCCAACTCACAATTAGCGCTTCCTATTTTGGTTGGATGTTGATTAAAACCAGTGTGTCGAACCGGAAAAATACGGGTTCGGTTACGGTTCAGGTTCAGGTAAATTTATTTTGTTCCGGTTCAGTTCCGGTTCGATTAATTCGATCCGCGAACCGGTTCGCGAACCGGTTCACGCTGAACCGGTTCGCGAACCGGTTCGGAAATTATAAATGACAAATTGCAACATCAAAATAAATTACAAATAAAACATCTGAAATCAGCACATACGAAACGGGATACATCGTCGAAACTAGTAGTGCATAACGTTTATAAAAGCCTGTAGCCAATGCAAGCGGCAAACAACGACTGTCTGATGACAGGGCTGTCTGTCACGGGCGCTAACTCCAGCGTCTGCTGAGCGTTGGTTTGAGCGCACGCGCCCGCTTGAGTCCCATGACTACGCTGGGCAGGCGACGGAAGCAACAGAAGCTCGGCAGATCCTTTGTCAAATTCGAAAGTGCGCGCAGCTTCGCTTCTCCGCGAGCGACTAGGGTTTGTATCCTGTTTTTTTTCCCCGCATTTATCGAGTTTCCGGTACGAAAAATACGGCATGTAAATCTTGACACTTCATAGCTCGATATACTCTGACCGGTGGTTGGGGCAGCGAAGAGCAGATATAATTCATGAATGCTCATTTCAACTGTAAATAAAATTTCTTTCTCTCCCTCAAACATTATCAAACTCCACAGCCTTTTCTTTTCTCATTCCGATGGAAGCAAGCTTCAAGAACTCGCGCGTTCTAGAAACGTGTTATGAAATGAGCACACAGCAGCATTTAGGATTTACGAGATTGTAGGAAAATGAAATCCCGTGACGCGATTTTTTTTTTTTTGCACAGCCTTCCAATTCTTTTCTTCCGTGCAAGCCGCGACCAGCGCAATACTGGTTCCTATGTCAAGATTCATGGATGCAGCGTTTGTCAAGATTCATGGATGCAGCGTTTATATTCCTAAGACTGAGTGGAGAAGAAAAATATGTAAGCGAGGTGTGTGTCAGTTGACGGCACTTAAAAAACAAATGGCATTGATAGCACATTCATTGTCAACAGCGCGTGGCCGAACCGTTTTGACATGAGCCGGTAACCGTTATTTTTTTCCGGTTCAGTTCCGGTTCGGGTTCATCGCGATAACAATATAACGGTTCGGGTTCGGGTTCAGTTCCGGAAAAAATACCGGTTCGGTTCCGGTTTTCGGTTCGGTTCGGTTCCGGTTCGACACCCTGGTTAAAACACACTTAGTTCCTCATATTCCAAATTTGTAGTCTTTTCTTTCATAATGTTTCCGTATTTTGTCTTTTTTCTTCCACATGCTCCCGCCTTTTCCAATATTTATTAATGTTCCCGGCTCCTTGAACTTCACACTTCCAGTGTTCCCTATTTTTTGAGTATTCTTCATGTTCCCCCTTTTTCTACATTTTCCTTGTGCACGTTTCAAGCCTTCCTCATTTTCCTTCTACATGGTACCACCTTTCCCCATTTACGTTTCCAATGTTCCGCCCTTTCGTTCAATTTCCATAGTATATATATATATATATATATATATATATATATATATATATATATATATATATATATATATATATATATATATATATATATATATATATATATATATCCCACCGGCATTGAGCGCGAACTGAAGTCGAGAAGACAGGGAAGTCATAGGTTGGCTCCAAATGTTAAGGGGTTGTCCGGTCGAAACCGGAAGTACTTAAGTTTCTGCGCTTGTTACGTCGAGGGAGCCTTCATGTAGACAGACAACATTTTTATTTTGATATATAATCTCCCGTTATTAATTAAACCTTTTATGAGCGTATGTACGAAACTGCACCCCGAATTTCGCCAGTGTCAATGGCCTTGGACATCCGTGGCTGCTGCGTGACGTCACAAAACGCAAAGGTTTGTCGGATGGTCGGGATAACAAGCGTTGGTCGATGGATGTGTTGTATTTTGTTTTGAATTATATAGTCTCCTAGGTCAGTAGTTCTCAAATGGGGGTCCGCGAAGGCATTCTAGGGGTCTGCGAAGCCTTGCCTCATCAGTCAAGCCCAACAATCAAAGTTGCCTTTTTCTTTTTCTTTTTTTTTTTTCAGGTCGAAAAAGAAATGTTTTAGTTTTCGGGCGAGTTTTTTTCGTGTGAACGTCGAAAGAGAGGTCTACTTCACACTAGCCCTAGTTATATCCATTTATTAAATCATTATTATATTTAACCTATACCTTTCCTCTCTCTCACCATGAACGCGGTCCTCCACCATCTCCGCCGATGCACAAGGGGTCCGCGAAACATTGATAGTTGAGAACCACAGTCATAGGCTGTACCCTACTAAAATACGGTTCTTTTATTGCAGTTATTGCAATAAATAACTGCCTTTTATTGCTAAAAGGCAGTAACGCCTTTTAGCAGGATATTACTCGAAAACAGCCGTAAGCTTCGAGCAAACGTATGCCGTTTCGCGCAAACACAACTGCGACGGCCACCGATCGAATTAGGAGCGCTTGCAAAGCAAAGAATGCAGATTTCGCCTCTGAAGCGGCAACTAGGTACACGAAGCGGTATCTGGGTACACATATCGGCGGATCCACTGGATCGGTGATGAGGCTGCGGGTCTTTCCCTCAGAGGCGATGACCACGGGTCGAAGGCAACCGGCGAATCGTTCAAATGCATGTCGTCACTTGACTTGGACCAGCTTGGTGAATCGTGAGCCATGCTCTATTTGCACATGTCGGTCAAACAAATTTGGCTGCACGCGTGCTAAATACAACTTCAGGTATCGTTTCCAGGTGGTCTGGCTGTTGGTTTCGGTTTCGCTGCATAAACAAACTGATTGATCCGATTTGGGCGAGCAGTGGAGAGACGTAGTTTAATATCGTTGCACAGCATCACACCTCAGCTTACGAGCCTTCTGTCTGCTTAGAGCTCAGCTCGTAGCTCTCTTCTGCGAGATGATTGCTGAATAAGCGGGATCTTGATCTTGACGGGAACCAGTCCCTACGCACGGCGACGATCCATTTTGCTCGTCACTGCACGTCTCGCGGAAGAAGTGTGGAACGTCATGTCTTGGCTCGCATGTGCTGCCCGGTGGTTGTGGCACCCAACCGCGCAACAAAAATCTCACCCAACCACGAAACAAGTCGAGCACAACAACGAAAACGACGCACGCTGAGGCGTTCACTCGCACGTAAACGATGAGACAGAAATGCTCGCGTTGTGTTGTGTGACGTCAGAGCTCCCATGTTGCCACCAAAAACAGCGTTTACGCTAGAGTGCGATTGGAGCAGTATAAATTCAATTACTCATGCAGAGGGCATATAAAATTTAGATATTGCACGTACGATGCGTCTCGAGGCAATAACAATGATATTCAATTGTTTTCTCGAATACAAAATTTGACCGGACAATCCCTTTAAAGTCACGACATGCAGACGGGGAAGGCTCCTCGACCTCATCAAAATGATCCGTAAAGCTAACGCGTAATGTATACAAAGTTCTGAAATATAGTATTATGAAAACGTCCTAAAACTTTTGAGTCTATCTG
Organism: Ixodes ricinus; assembly: GCA_037355805.1. Lineage (NCBI taxonomy): Eukaryota > Metazoa > Arthropoda > Arachnida > Ixodida > Ixodidae > Ixodes > Ixodes ricinus. The sequence goes on from JAZHYW010043158.1 coordinate 73,401, forward strand.
CGGACCGTTTACCTTCCATCGTGCCACTCTTTGCAATGTTTCTTCTTAACCTCTCTTCTCTTACCGTTTGCTTCCTCGCTTATCTTTTTGCCTACCCTATTCCTCCCGTAACTTTACCACCCCCCCCCCCCACACACACACACACATCCACTTTGCGTCTCTCATTCCAATCTTCGTTTGTTCGCCAGCCTCTGACTTTCTCGCCATTTGTCCCTTTTTTCTTCTTCTTTTCTCTCCCTTTTACTCCTTTCACTTCATTTATATCGCGCATTCCAGCTTTAGGTCCCCAATTTCTTGTTTATTCCTCATTTAATCCCAATCTAAACTGTTATCTCCCAATTTGTCAATCGATATCCTTATATATCGTTCCCCTTTTTCTGAACTCCCCCTTAACGCCGCCGTAATCCCCAGTCCCGACAGGCAGAGCCCGCTTTGCGTACGTTCTCCATATTTCCGGGTTATTTCTTTTTATGCTCTCTCTCTCTCTCTCTTTCCATCCTCTCAGGGGAAAACAAGAGGGATGTTCAGGGGCGCGTGTTCAGCAAAAACAAAACCACCCCTTACCCATAAAAAAAAAAAAAAACGATTTGAAGTTTTTGCATTTTACTTCTTCTATGAACTCCCTCTCTTTCTCTTAATCCCTATATTTTGGGGACTTTCCCTTCCTCATATCAACCCACTCGTCTTGGGGACTTTATTCTCCTACCATCCCACTCTTTGCAGTACTTTCCCGCTCTTCCATCATCCCGCTCCTTCCGGGGACTTCGTCTCTCTCTTTCCGTTCTCTCCATCTCCCTCATCCTCTTTCTCTGCCTCTCCTTCTTTTTCTCCCTCTTTTTGTATCTGCATTTCTCCGCTTTACTCTCCCTTTTCCGCCTCTCCTCTTCCTTTCTCCGCCTCGCTTCCTTATCCCCATCTCTCTCTTCATATTTTCTATATCTCTCTTTCTCTTCCTCATCCTCTTTCTACTTCTGTCCCTCTTCTTCATTCTCTGTTGCTCCTTCTCTTTCCTTCTCTCTCTCTCGTGTTATTTTTACTCCGAGTCGGCGTCCGTCGTCGACGTACACCCACGCACGCGGGAACGCGCGATGCCCCGTGAATTTCCCGGATGAAAAGCGCGGGAAGGCAAACAGGCGCCGACGGCCGCCGCGTCTGCCCCTGCAGACCTTTCCGATAACATTGTGCGAGCGAGTGCGGAGTTGGAGCCGCGAGCAGGGCCGGTCTCCGTCCAGAAGGCGAACACATTAGGGAGTTTTAGCGAGTCGTTTTTCAAGCACACGGTTCCGAAATCACGAACGGTACAGCTGGTCCGTTCCGTGAAACCGCACGTGAAATTTGACATACTTTAGCGAATCGTGAAAGTTGCGCGACCGTGTAAACGATGATGATGATAGTGGCTTAACGGTGGCGCCATCTTCTAGTGAACATGCGAAACATTCTGCAACGTGTAAATCCGTGGCGGACACCGTGGTGGCGGCTCGTGTTTCCGGTGTACGACTGATGTAAACAAGGCGGCCGATGTAACATTTGCCGGTCGGAATTTCAAGAACTGCGAAGCTAGATGGAGTAAAAAGTATCTAAACGACCGTACAGGTATGTGGTGTGTCTCCGTCATCCTGAACTTGAACGATCGTTCACGGTTGTGTGCCGTCGAACCAAATCATTTCGTCTGCTCGCGGTCGCCACGGTAGCTAGTGTGCCCGCAGATCGCAAAAATTTACTAGCATGCGTAGTTTACAGCATTCACGATCGCTCTACCATTGTGAGAAGTCCTCGAAATGATTTGGTTCAACCTCTCAAATGAAGGAGACTAACAGGACGGCAAATTTCCTCCCGCTGTCCTAAGCCTAACGCTCGGCTGGGTCGGCGAAGGCAGTGACCGAACCGACCGCCATCTCTGTTTTTACCTGAGTCGTGAACGGTGCTGGCTGCGTTGCGGTGACGACTCAGCGGCCGGAATGGGAGAAACGAACGAGAAGACCTCCGACGTCCCGAACGACTCGCGCGCGCATGCGCAGTGGCGTCGCCGATATGGGTTGGAGGGCGAACCGTTCGTGTGGAAACGACCTGCTAAAACTCCCTATTAACACCGATGGCGAACGCAGTTCCTTCGAAAAGGTATACAATATATATATAACGCGAAGTATTAGCATACGTCACAATGTCGACTCGGGTGTTATTAAGATGGGGATGGGCAGAGTAAGTCCAACAGGGAGCTTGCAGATATACAGGAAACTGTATGTGTACTGTTATGCAAACTTTTCCGTCCGACTGAACACAAAGCGGCGGTGTGGGAAGCTGGCGACGACGCGAAGAGAGACTGAGGGAGAGGAGCGAGACGAGGGAGGGTGCGCGGATGTCAGAGTGCCAAGCTGTGATTGGAAGGTTTGAGGGGTAGACTCGAAGGCTAGAGCTGCTTTTTGTCTCAACTCTCCCTCCAATCGAGCGAGCAGAGAATGTTGTCTGCTCCTGGCCCAGCGTCTCGCGTTCGAGGGCACGTCGCTGGCGCTTGGCGTTCGCCGGAAAATGGGTAG